>JACCPG010000474.1:6838-220050 GCA_016069955.1 Drepana arcuata | reverse complement strand
AACTTCATCTGTTACGCAATACATATTTTTTTACGATTATTTTTAGTTGAAATTACAATTTAAAAATCAAACTTTGTTTGGTTTTTATCATTAACATAGCGCCAATCAAGTGCGACAATACATACTCCTTGAATTTCTGCTCAGATGAAAGCTGATTCTTTCTCAATATTTTCCTTCGACGGAAAAGCTCGTACTGTACGTCCGTTCAGTAAAACTCATTGGTATAGTAAGGATTCGAATATGCCATATTATGTTGCAGGCAATTCAAGCCACTCGGCCACCACGGCCCTATTTGACTCACTGATTGTACGCTCAAATTAATTTAACCCACACACACATCAGTCTCACAACAGTCTTTGTGTTGCAATACTCCCGTAATGTGATATATTGTAGAGGCAAACATTAATCCCGGTTTCCTGAAACCTGATCATCACGTATTGTTGTGTCAGTGTATTTTCGGACACAAAATGTCCGGTATCCGGTTTATACAATTATTAAATGCCACAACGAGTTTTGAGTGAAACTTTAAACGTGTGTGGATTATATTTCAACCATTTAAAAATGGCCAACCATTTTAATTTATTAAAGTTGTATATTTAAATAACTTATTTCCAAAAACAATTGACTTATTAGAGGAAATAACTTGTAGTTTTGTAAAACTTAATACCCACAACTTGCTATTAGGCAGGGACAAGATAGCAGGTTCAGATTACGGTGTAGTGTAATATCAGTTTTTTTATAGGTACTCAAGTCCTAGAGCCGTGGTGGCCGAGTCCCGACTGTACCAATGAGTTTTCCTGAACTTAAGTACAGCGATTAGTCACACCACGAGCTGAACGGTGAATGAAAACATTGAGAGGAAACCTGCTTACGTCTGAGAAGAAATTCAAAGGCGTATGTATAGTCGTGCTGGAGTAACGGCGATGGACTCGCCATCTGTCACGTTGGCACCTAATATACCTCTGGCGGAAAGTGGGAGTGTGGGTTACCTATACAGCTCTGCCTTCGGGGATCCTTGTGGCAAGGCGTGAGGATATATTATACTTAAGTCCTACAATGATTTGCCGAGCTTTAGGCTGAAGGAAATTATTGTGAGTCAACCTGCATAAACTTGAGATGAAATTAAAATACGGCAGAATCAATTTAGCGATAATAATCATTATTAGACCGATGTGTCCCACTAATAATAATATATCCTCACGCCTTCCCACAAGGGTCCCCGAAGGGGTAGGCAGAGGTGTATAGGTAACCCACACACCCACTTTGCCAATCCCACTTGGGCAAAGGATTCTCAAACTTTCCACAATTCTCATTTGTCACAAAAATTTTAACCATTATTTACCACGAGTGCCTAATATTAATAATTTTGACTTAAACTTATAGCTGCATGTTAGCTATAGAGTCATCATCATCATATCATCACGCCAAGTCCCTAACGGGGTAGGCAGAGAGTATAGAGAGTACTCGAAACCGACGAGCATGTATGAAGAGACTGATGAATGTAGACGAAGCGAAAGAGGTATGTAAGTCTAGAGAGAACTAGTTATAGAGTCGATTAAGAGAAATAGCGCTCTTCTCTCTCTGCCTACTCCACGAGCAACTCAGCGTGTCAATGAAACATTTTCACTGGATGTGGGCATAAAAAAGAAAAAAAAAGCTAATAATCATAATAATAATAATAATAACCGTTTATTTCTAATAATATATCCTCACGCCTTCCCTACAAGGCGTGAGGATATAAAAAAAAAGCTAATTTACTGGAATACAGCGTGCAGCAATTTAGAATTGTAAACACAAATTTTACTTTACCTTTGTTTGGAAATCAGTGTCGCCTTTATTTGTGGGGAAAAGTCGGAAACGAAATTTGCAGAGCGAATTCTCCCGCGGCTCAGTTCATTAGGCGCAGACAATGTATCTTTGCCGGGGTTGAAGCTGGGTAACGACGCTTTATTGGTTGCCTCAGTTTGGTTCAATGGACCAAGGCTTAATCGCACGACTAGATATCCAATTTTATGGGGTTATTTTTTCAAGATACGCAATTCGATCTGATACTTTTTTTACAATTGTCGCGAAGCATATGTGTTTTTTTTTAATTATTAATGCGTAATGATTAAGGTGGACGCGTAATATTTGTGATTGATAATTAATATACTCTTATTAATTTAATTAAGATTTATGTATAGATGCTTGTAGGACGGTGACAAACTCGTCGTCTGTCATGTCGCTTAGATATATCCCCATGTGCCTACTGGGCGTTTGTGGGAAAACGTGGATATACAATTAACTCTAGTATGGGAACGTCAATAGTACTTGAAACTGACGATGTGGATGAAGCGACAGAGGTCTGTAAGTCGAGAGAGAACTGGCGCTCAAGTCCCTGCCTACCCTGTGAGCAAATCGGCGTGATGATATGTATGTATGTATGTTGTACAAAAATTATAATTACCGATGCATGCGCTACAGAGAAAACAAAACAAACTGTATTTTTTTTCTGTATTCTAATTATAAATGAACTTAATGTTTTTATTAGAAATGAAATTCTTTAAACTTAAATACCATCGACTATAGACTAATGTAGGTACATACACATATGTGATAGAATTTATGAACCAATAAAGTTGATTGAAAAAGTTTAGCTCCTCAACACAAATTCCGCACAGCACAACAAACTCCAATCCACTAACACGAACGAGGAAAAGCACAGAGAATAAAAATATCTATTAATATCGAACAAACAAGTTGGCAGATCAAACATAAAAAGTGGAATGAGCAGTGTAGGGCAGAATATTAGCACAGTGTGGGACGTATATCGCTGACCTGGTTTCCCATCGGTATCTTCAAGGGCGGGTCTGTGGTCTAGCCGAAAGATATATTTATCAATCGACACGTACATTCAGGTCGGTGGTGACAACATTTCGTAGTGATATTGCGCAGATTATTGTGTATATCAAGGCTGGTGAAAATACAGCCAAGTAATTTGGGACGTTTCGATAGAAAATATGAGAATAGTTACTTAGTGGAACGCGTAGACTAGTCACAAGTAGAGCACATCTCACATATTCAATTGAAACTTCGTCTGAATTGAGTATTTATCGGGTACATACTTAACATTCAGATCACTTACGGGCTAGGCAGAGTGTAGAGCGTCTGTCGACTGTAGACATACAGACTTCTTACACTTTATACGGTTTTGAGTACTCTTGACGTTCCCACCTTTGTGTGTGAGATCGATTTGATCAAGCCAGTTGGAACGTGGAAGTTTCCTCTGCCTCGTATTTGATTTTGTGAATTTTTCGTCAGTTATTCTTTCTATATATATCCTAGCCAACATAACATTTCATTCTTGATGTTAACAATAAAAACATCTAATCAATTTCCGAGTTTATCAACAATTGCGCCGCGTCGTACACTCATATCCAATCGGTTGTACTTACTTTAGTACTGTGTCGATTTATCGATATAAAGATTGGTATCAGATAGCGGGTTGCTACGGCGGGATCGACAAAACTTGAGACTTGAGCATCCGCTACTAGTGGAGTGACCTGCATTTGTCGCAGAATCAATAGCTGATGTTGTAAGCAAAGCATTTTATAACTTCTAACTATACGAATATTCTAAAGGACTTAGTCCCAAACTATGGAAACAAGACAACGAAATACATTATTGTAGTGATAAATACTGTTACTTATACTTACTGTTCATCACACAAATTTCCGTCCCCAGCGGGAATTGATCCGTGACAATGCTTCGCAGTCAGGAACTCAGACCACTAGACCATACTATACTATACACACATAATATGAAATCATACCTTACATCGGACATCAACAAAGTTCAAAATCGAATGTAAGATAGACTGTTGTTACTTACGAATATCGATTACGATCAATTACGATCATTGCAGTGAAATGTCCTGTGCTTACCTGAAACAACGTAATATTTCCTTATGAGACAGACATACACAAAGATACAGACACTTGGATTTATGTAAGGATCGCTTTACGATTTAGAAGAAGTTATCGTTCGGTTCACGGCCCAATGTCTACATATATGTCACGCCACAAGAGTCCCTAACGGTAAATTTTCGACAGACATATATTTAAGTTCAGAGAAAATTTATTGATTAGTCACACCACGAGCTTTACGGTGAAGGAAAACATCGAGAGGAAACCTGCAGACGTCTGAGAAGAAATTCAAAGGCGTATGTATAGTTGTGCTGGAGTAACGGCGATGGACTCGCCATCTGTCACGTTGGCACCTAATATACCTCAGGCGGAAAGTGGGTGTGTGGGTATTACCTGTACACCTCTGCCTACCCCTTCGGGGACCCTTGTGGGAAGGCGTGAGGATATATTATTATTATATATTTAAGGTGCCAAAGTGACGGATGGTCCCTCGGTGTTTCTCAAGCACGTCTTGGATTCTTTGTGTTGCGACTACACGAACGGTTAGGCCGTGGTGGCCATTGTTAAATGTGGCTCGGCATGATATAACATCAAGGAAGACATATGTCTTCCTAGTTACATATGTAACTAACAAGAGTTTGATATAAATATATACATATAATGTATATAAATGTGGGGATGGTAGTCGAAAAACAAACGAATAAACAATTAAAACTGTATTAAACTTAACGTGCAAAATAATACATGGATAGCGCTGTTACTCGCTTCTAACGACTGACTTTTCTTTTTCTTAATAAAGGTTAGCAGTGTTAACATCTTTTAAATAAACCTATTATTCCCACATAAATATATTATCCTATCTCAATATATGTAATGTATATATTGTAATAACAAACGATCGGCGGCGTGATATTGTTCGTTTAAGTCGCTCTCTAGGGATCAATACGTTATTATTGTAGACGTCTCATTCCCAAAACCGGTGAATTATGGAGCAGTTCTGAGCTGTATCACATTCGTACACGTACATACATACATATCATCACGCCAAGTCCCTAACGGGGCAGGCAGAGAGTATAGAGCACCAGTTCTCTCCAAATTTAGATACCTCTTTCGCTTCGTCTACATTTTTATCAGGCAGTTATCCTTCTTTCAATTTTATTTACTTTATTAATTTAACTAAAGCGTTCAATGGGCTACTACTGGACAAGCGCATACCTCCTCCTTACTAAGCGTAATTTCGTTCAGTTTTCTCCTTAAAATAATGATAAAAACCATCACTCCGGTTGCTATGACAACATACTTCAAAACTTAAAAAAAAGTACCAAGACAAACCTACAAGTTATTTGTAAACCCACCTCGTTCCAGCGATCCATCCAACTCGCACGACAAACTTGGGGCCGAGCGACTTAGGGAAGCCAACTTATTAATCTCGCTTCACACTGGTTGGACTTGAGCGATGGCCCTAATGTTGCCTCGCACAGCCAAAGACTAACGGTATGAACAGCATGTCATATTGTGATTGAGTAAAAACTGCTTTATAAGATGAAAAAAGGTATGTAGAACTAATATTCATTGCGAAAGTACATATTTGAGACAAGAAGCAGAGTACGATCACGTTGCACGAGATCTAATCGATCGGACAATAAAGCATGGTAGCGTCAAAAGTCTCCATACCGGGGAACATGTATGAAGAAACAGATGAATGTTGAGGACACGAAGTACTACTCGAGAACACGCGTCTGAAGTATCAGACTTCTTAAAAAAACTGCTGCTTTATATATTTCATCACACCGAGTCCCTCACGGGATGGATGTAGAGCGCCAGTTCTGTCAGGACTTCCAGACAACTTTCGCCTTCACTCACATTTATCAGTCACGTCAGCTATACTTACCGGTTTCGAGTACTCTTAGCTATCCCATCCTTGAGTGACCGATCGATTTGATCTAGTTAGTTTGAACATGGTCTACCTCGGTCACTTTTAGAGACAGTTTCGCTTACACCGCATTCCTGCTGTCCACGTTTCGTAACAGACACGTACAGAAGTACGAATATATATATATAGATAGTAGCGTAACACTCAACTCGCATTGTCATTGGTCAAGATAAAACCCCGTATACATGTACCTAAGTACTTTAGAGACTAGTTTACCGAACACACCAGTCGTGTGTCCGAAAGTTTGGCCAGCAAGTTAATGGATCACTCGTACTTAGTTCGGGAAATGTATTCGGGCGTGACCAGTTGCAAGGTGGTTCGGTTCAACTTCCAACTCTTGGTGAGTTATTACACATGTACTTACATATACATATTTATCAGCATCTCTCCTGATAGATTGAATTCAAGCTACATACAGTTTTTCTGTTTACATGTATATACAAATATATTATTATATGTATATTACATGTATAACAATACATGTAATTGTTGAGATGTTGACCAATGGAGTTCTTCAAGAAGGGTGTGAAAAGATTCCTGCAGGGTCGGCCGCGCGCGTTCGATACCCCTGGTGTTGCGTCCATAGGCGGCGGTCACTGCTTGCTATCAGGCGGACCGCATGCCTGTTTGCCACCCATAAAATAATAAAAAAAAATATGCCTGTTTGCCACCCATGTGGTATAAAAATAAAATATATTGTTCGAATATAGTGTCCATTAAAATTGGCGATATTATATAAGTATAAAATAAACCTATCTTATAAATAACTGTATTTTCTTATAATAATAATAATAATAATAAACTTTATTCAGTAACAAAAATATCAAATTACATAACTAGTGTTCTAACTCTTTTAATTTTAATAACATGTTTTCAGAGCCAACAAGAATAACTAGCGTATCAGCTACATGTATTGATAATATATTTACAAATTTTGAGCCTATTAGTAAAGCCATTATAAATAAACTAGAATCAGATCACTGCGGCCAATTAGTAAGTTTTAGAAAACATAATGTTAAAGTTCCCAAAATGAAGATTACTTATGTACCTGTAAATGCAAGTCGCTTGAATAGTTTTCGTGGTAATGTGCTCAGTAAATTTCCCTTAAAAAGTAACCACCTAAATCCACAATCAATGTATAACTCTCTTTTCCAAGTGGTACATAAAGAACATGAGCGCATATTTACCCCTAAGACTGTTCAATTTGGTAACCATATGGCGTTCGGTGAGTGGGCTACCACAGGTATTCACAGAAGTAGACGAAGGCTGTATGAACTATACCATGGGAAAACATTTAATTTTGATTTAGAATTTATCAATTATGTTAAAAGTTATTCCAAATTGTTTAAAAAGGTTTGTTCTGACGCCAAGTCTATTGCTGTGAGAAATAAAATTTCAAAGTCATCCAATGTGACTAAGGCAACATGGAATATTATAAATAGTGAGACTGGGAAATCGGCACAAAAACAGGATAGAATAAAATTAAATATTAATGATAGTTTAATTGAAGCTGATTCTGCTGTAGCCGCCGCTTTTGAATCAGGTTTTGCTGATATTCCAGTCTCATTAACAAAATCATTAACTTCATCACCTTCCTCCGCTGAAAAAATTCTTAAAGCTCATGTGGAAAGATCTGATACTGAATTCAATTTCAATACTGTTACCCCCGAAGACATAGTAAAACTTTTAAATCTCTTGATATGAAAAAGTCTACTGATTTATGGGGACACTCTGTAAAAGTTCTTAATAGCATTATTGACATTGTTGCAGTAGACTTAGCATTAGTTTTTAATGCGTGTATTGCTAGTGGTGAATTTCCTGATCAAATGAAATATAGTAAAATCATTCCTTTATTTAAAACTGGTACCATTACCGACCCAAACAATTTCAGGCCAATCTCAATATTGCCAGTTTTCGGCAAAATTTTTGAAAAAGTTCTACTTAACCAGATGCTAGCCTTTTTTAACAAACATGAGTTGATGCATACTAAACAATATGGCTTCACAAAGGGTCGCTCGACTACTGATGCAGGTGTCGAACTTATTAGGAAAATTCTAGAGGCTTGGGAGGATTCAAAGGATGCTTTAGGTGTTTTTTGTGACCTATCCAAAGCCTTCGATTGTGTGCATCACGAAACATTGATCAGGAAGTTAGACCACTATGGTATAAGGAATTTAGCTCTTAACCTTATATCATCTTACTTAAGTAAACGAGTACAAAAAGTGTGTATACGTGGGGAACTATCTCCGGGGTGCCCAGTAGCTATGGGCGTTACACAGGGTTCGATTCTCGGTCCATTTCTTTTTCTTATCTATATCAATGACCTACCTCACCTGGTAAATGATAAACATGATATTGTATTATTTGCTGATGATACTTCTTTACTATTTAAGATAGACCGACAGAAACATGACTTTGACGATGTAAATAATGCTCTCTCTGACGTGGTTCGTTGGTTTAGTGCCAATAATTTGGTACTTAATGCTAGGAAAACGAAATGTATTAAATTTACAATGCCTAATGTGAAAAAGGTTTTAACTACCCTATAGTTATAAATACCGAGAAGTTGGATCTTGTGGATTCAACAGTCTTCCTTGGAGTCACATTGGATCACAAATTGCAATGGGGCCCCCACATTAATGGATTGGCGAATAGACTCAGCTCTGCAGCATTCGCGTTAAGAAAAATCAGACACTTGACTGATATCAACACAGCCCGTTTAGTTTATTTCGGCTATTTTCATAGTGTCATGTCTTACAGCATTCTTTTATGGGGTAATGCTGCAGACATTGGATCTATTTTTGTGCTGCAGAAGCGGGCTATTCGTGCAATTTATAGCCTTAAGCCTCGGGGTTCTCTCAGAGAATTATTCAAGGAAATTGACATATTGACCGTACCATGTCAATACATATTCCAAAATTTGTTATATGTTAGAAAGAATATTGAAAAATTTAAGAAAAATAGCGACTTGCATACTGTGAATACACGGAACAAAGATAAACTCCATGTTCCTACATCTAGATTACACAAAACTAGGAACTCATTTGTCGGGCAAGGTATACGTTTTTTTAATAAGCTACCTCGGAAAATAATTGAATTACCTTTTGTAGAATTTAAAGCTGTCGTTAAAAGTAAATTAATTCAAAAGGCTTATTATAAAACATCAGATTATTTTAATGATGGCCATGCATGGCAATGAATTGCTCCTCTTGTACAGAGTTTATATATGTAACTACCCCTACGTAAAAAGGAACAAATGTTAAAAAAGCAAACCGGGGAGTTTGTTTCGCCGTTTCTTCTCCTGGCAGGTATTTTTTCTTGGAAACGGTGGTAACTTTAGTCTATATTAAACGTGACGTTCAATAAGTGTTCCCTGTGTCCCTTATGTTGAATAAAATATTTTGATTTTGATTTTGATTTTGAGTGACCAGAGTCCCCTTTTAAGCGTAAGCCTGTGATTATAAACAGAATAATCGATTACTTACACACATACACACACTTGGTGTGCAAGTGCACCCATTATCTTATATCATACCATTAACACATGTAAAATTTAATATGAAAAAAAATCATTTAATAAGCACTCTGTTGGCATTCATATAACATCACACACATCCTTATTGTTGTTATTATTTAAGCTTTTTTATGTAAATATAATCTGCCGTTCTACTATAGGATCTGTAGAAAGGTGTCACGAATAAACATCAATGATCAGTTCTCTATGGTACATGTCATCGTCGCGTATGTAGTGCAACCCTGGTGCGGCATCGTGTCAGTGCTAATGAGCGCATGAACCACGCCTGCACACCGCTAATTAGTAGCCGCTGATGGATGGGCAGCATACCTATCGCACCGCGGATTATATTAGAACCTAATTCAATGCCACGTGTCCCTTGCCGCTGGGAATAATAGCTGTGATTAATGTACGTATCTGTTGGCTATAGAAATATGGTTTTGACGTATTGGGTCGGTGAAAATTATGATACCAAATAGTCGTAAAAGAGCTTAAGTCACCTGCGACACGCGATTGAAGATTCAAAATGGACAGTACAGCATGGAGTTCTTCAAGAAGGGTGTGCAAAATATTCCTGCAGGGTCGGCAACGCGCGAGTGATACCCCTGGTGGTGCAAGCGTCCATAGGCGGCGGTAACCGCTTACCATCAGGCGGACCGCATGCTTGTTCGCCACGCATGAGGATAAAAAAAAACTGCGATCTTCATGTACCACCATGCAGGTCTCTTTACACTAACAGAAATTTTTCGCATCATCTTCATACTGCTTGCCAGTTCTCAGTAGTCAATACTTCTGATGTTCTCATGCTCATTATGATTTTCTGAGCCTCTTCCCCTGTCAATTTCACATTGTATATCTTTTTTGTCAACGTTTGTTCATGCCTTCCCACAAGGGTCCCCGAAGGGGTAGGGAGAGGTGTACAGGTAGTACCCACACACCCAGTTTCCATCAGAGACATATTTTAGGTATCAACGTGACAGATAGCGAGCCTTAGAATTGCTTCTCAGACGTGTGCAGGTTACCTCTCGATGTTTTCCTTCACCGTAAAATTGCGACTAATCACTGCGCTTAAGTTTAGGAAAACTCATTGGTACAGTCGGCATTCGGGCTTGCGATCTTTGTGTCGCAGGCAACCACTCGAACCACTCGGCCACCAAGGCATGTTTTCTTCATCTCTACTATGACACCCTCGATCACGCCAGTTGCTTTACTGATCTCATCATAAAAATCTAGTTATGATCTAGCATAAACTGTCCCCAATCGAGCGCGTTGCAATTATCTTGAACTCCGCACAAAAAGTGTAAAAGAGCCGTTACCTCACAAAGGGTCGGGCATTAATGTCGTAATTAAACTTTATTGTATTTTTTTTTGTTAACACGGATGTACGAAATACCCTTTAATAATTAATAATGTTGAACAAAGAATGTGCGGTGGTAATTACCCGAGTGTGGGCATTACACGAGGAGCAGGTGCGGGGTAACGCCGGCTAATGAGCGCATAAATTGGGACCGAGCCCAGGATCCCAGCCGCGACATTTGAAGGTTAAGTTCCTCCATTATTAACCCTTGCAAAATGTCTTTGGACAGATTTAGGATCCATAATTTACGATGTTAACTGGAAAAGTTCGAATCCCGACTGTACCAATGAGTTTTTTCTGAACTTAAGTACAGTGATTAGTCACACCACGAGCTTTACGAAGGAAAACATCGAGAGGAAATCTGCATACATCTGAGAAGTAATTCAAAGGCGTATGTATAGTCGTGCTTGAGTAACGGCGATGGACTCGCCATCTATCACGTTGGCACCTAATATACCTCTGGCGGAAAGTGGGTGTGTGGGTATTAACTATACACCTCTGCCTACCCCTTCGGGGACCCTTGTGGGAAGGCGTGAGGATATTATTATTATTATAAGTCTAGAGTTGCTTACCTTGTAAAGAACTTGGCAAGATAATATGTATAATTAATTTATTATTATTATTAATTTGGATTAAATGTATCAAGTATCATGTCTTTGTTCTCTTCATCTCACTTTTGTTAGTAAACAGTAGTAATTGTTAGTATACCAATTTAAATACGGTTAAGCTATTTTAGTGAGTTTAAAATATTTAAGGTATACTTTTTTCCTAGGATTTAATTAACTCGTTCCCTATTATCAACAGCCAGAGTACCAAAACGCAGATAAATCATTTATCAGTATCATAAAATCAAGGTAATCAAAGTAGTAATAAAATCAGGTCAAGAGTACCCTAAACCGAAGAGAATGTATGAAGAGAATAATGAAAGTGGACGAAGCGAAAGAAGTATGTAAGGATCGTAGCAAGTGGAAAGAAGTGGTCTCTGCCTACCCCTACGGGAAAGAGACGTGATTATATGTATGTATGTATGTATAAAATCAGGATCAATTTAAAATTCAGTTCCACATGTTCCAAGTGACCACTGAAATTCGGAGTAAATTAATGAACCAACTACTGGAGTAGATTGCACTCAAAGATTTACACGGAAACTTTGCTCGCCTACAACGACCAACATAGTTGGCCTGGGAGTTGCTTGCAAGCGGGCAACTAGGAATGCGTCTTATAAGTGCGACACGATTTCATTAAATAGCTCGAGGAGTTGCACGGTGCATTATTATGGAAATGACGACGCGGCGTCGCTCTTAGACCTAAGGCGTGGCTCCTTTAACAGTATCAAAAATAATCAATAATTATTATAATATATCCTCACGCCTTCCCACAAGGGTCCCCGAAGGGGTAGGCAGAGGTGTATAGGTGATACCCACACACCCACTTTCCGCCAGAGGTATATTAGGTGCCAACGTGACAGATGGCGAGTCCATCGCCGTTACTCGAGCACGACTATACATACGCCTTTGAATTTCTTCTCAGACGTATGCGGGTTTCCTCTCGATGTTTTCCTTCACCGTAAAGCTCGTGGTGTGACTAATCACTGTACTTAAGTTCAGAAAAACTCATTGGTACAGTCGGGATTCGAACTTGCTACCTTTGCGTCGCAGGCAACTGCTCGAACCACTCGGCCACCACGGCTTTTAATAATTATTAAACCTATATAATTAAGAGAAAACCTACATTTTCATACTACGGTCTAGGCTTGTATCTTAGGTGTTGCACATTTTAATAATTGAATTGAGAACGTAGACTGCACCAAAACGAAACAGCGATAAATTGGTTAATAAATTATTAACTTAGCTAATAATGCCATATATATTTAAAAATTATAATTTAGTCCGATCTTATACTTAGTATAGGTAGTAGTTAGTATTTTATGACAAAGCATATGCTGATAACTTGTCTTTTTGTATGACGAAGCCTGTGGCGAATACGTTTTATGTTCAACCAATTTAAATATGGATCTTATGAAAAATTATTGTAAAGAATGAACAGGAAATAATAAGAAAAAGCGTCAAAACATATTAAGTCCATCGTGTTCATCAGAATGTTCTCGCTCCGCTTATGCTTCCGCTGCACGCTAGCAGAAGCTACCCACATTGTTATATAGTCAGAGCTCCGGTTTATGAAAATCCGTAGCTGGCTTGACTGGATTTCCGCTGCCTTTTCACTGTTTGTTTTGTGCCATATTTTATGCTATTATGTTGCCTTCACTTTCATTTTAAATTACAATTTAAGCTCTGTATAACAGACGTTAAGACTTATAATCGGATGAACAGGTGATAAGTGTAAGAGCCGACGGGAAATAACTAGTTGTTTCCAAAAGAGACAGGCGTAACCTAATTTGGAGCCCCTGTCAACTTTTGTATTGCATTCTTGTTTCACTCTAAACTTGTATTATTGCTTAGTTACAGTTTTCTGTTTAGCTATGACACTATACTAATTTAGTTTATAAGCAACTAGCTCTGCCCGCGACTTCGTCGGCGTGGACGGCTTTTTTATCTTTCGTAAAAATATTTTTTTTTCATTAAAAAAGTATCCTATGTTGCTTCTTCGGCGATGGACTCGCCATCTGTCACGTTGGCACCTAATATACCTCTGGCGGAAAGTGGGTGTATGGGTATTACCTATACACCTCTGCCTACCCCTTCGGGGACCCTTGTGGGAAGGCGTGAGGATATATTAATATTATTTTTATGTTGCTTCTTATACCTTCAAGAATATGTGTACAAAGTTTTATGATAATTGGTTAAGTAGTTTTTACGTGAAAGCGTAATAAACAAACTTACGTTCAAATTTATAATATTAGTAAGGATTTTGTCATTTCCAACGTGTCTTATATTGCGCTTGAATAATAATAATTTTAGTTTTTATTTATTATTTTATTAATTTCTAGATAAATTGGTGTGCTCCACAGGAGGAATCAGAGCAATCCTAGTGAGCGTTAGTGATAAGTAACTCTACACATGAGCAAACACCATATTTTTGGCAGACATTTTATCTATACTTGTGGAAAAAAGGGTGTATGAGAAAATAGGACAGATGCTACCTATCACGTATGGTAATCACGGTGGTCACAATGGTTATCAAATAAAATACATCCTTAGTTGACAATATTTTACCTCATATTCGTATAATAACTGCTGTAACGATTTTTTGTATTTTAGCAAAAGTAGAGCCGTGGTGGCCGAGTGGTTCGAGCAGTTGCCTGCGACGCAAAGGTCGCAAGTTCGAATACCGACTGTACCAATGAGTTTTTCTGAACTTAAGTACAGTGATTAGTCACACCACGAGCTTTACGGTGAAGGAAAACATCGAGAGGAAACCTACATACGTCTGAGAAGATATTCAAAGGCGTATGTATAATCGTGCCTGAGTAACGGCGATGGACTCGCCATCTGTCACGTTGGCACCTATTATACCTCTGGCGGAAAGTGGGTGTGTGGGTATTACCTATACACCCTACCGCTTCGGGTACCCTTGTGGGAAGGCGTGAGCAAAAGTTTCTGACCAAAAAGTCCATAAAACAATATCTCGAAGCGAACAAAAATTAATCCTTTTAATAATGTTGTCTTTGGAGCTATTTGTTATATTGTATTACACATGATGATGTATTCAGAGCACCCTATAACTTATAGAAGACAACTGTTCTACTTTCTGAGACAGCCTGTGTATCAATGGAAGTAAAGAATAAATACTTTCAGAAACTTTAACCTGAATCGTATACATACCGATTTGGTCGAATCTAAGCTTGCACAACTTCCTGAAAGTTTGCAACAGACGCATTGCGGACTGCGGTACTAAAATATGGTATTCTGGATATAATCTTATATTTTTCGGGTATTATTGATTTCGAATGTGAATTAGCAATTGTTATCGGTAATCGTTTCGTTAGGATGTAAACCAGGTACTTCTGTAAACCAGGTACTTCTGTAGACCAGGTACTTCTGTAGACCAGGTACTTCTGTAAACCAGGTACTTCTGTTAACCAGGTACTTCTGTAAACCAGGTACTTCTGTAAACCAGGTACTTCTGTAAACCAGGTACTTCTGTAAACCTGGTGAGAGTCGATGGTCGAACAAACAATATATGCCATATCTCTTATATAGTATAAAATGGCGGCGCTTTCCGCTGTCGGTACGCTTTGACCTTTTGAACTACGGACGGAACAACGGATTTCAAAGCAGTTTTATATAATAATAATAAATATATCCTCACGCCTTCCCTCAAGGGTCCCCGAAGGGGTAGGCAGAGGTGTATAGGTAATACCCACACACCCACTTTCCGCCAGAGGTATATTAGGTGCCAACGTGACAGATGGCGAGTCCACGCCTTTGAATTTGTTTGGCGTCGCAGGCAACTACTCGAACCTCTCGGCCACCATGGCTTTTAATCTACTCTCGTATCTACTCTTAATATAAACGCGAGAGTAATATACCAAATATATTAAGTGCCATAGCTTATTAAGCAGGGGATAACTTAAGCCGAATTAACCCTCGAACTTTTTTCAGTAAGTCGAACTTCTCGTGTGCTCTTTGGTAGCTTAAGTCAAAAATAGTTCTCGGCAGGTGGACTGAATACTTGGTACCTATTCACAGTTATTTTCTGTCGCCGTTTGAAATGCTCGCCGACAAAGTTTAGTTGCGGGCTCGCGGCAATTGCCTTTGAGCACTCTCGCGGCCGCTACTCCCAACTTTTTAAATATCATTGTACAAAGCAAGTTTCACTCCTAAGACTCCACTAAGGAATTATAGATTTGTCCACGATAAAGATTCTTAAGTGGTATTGTCTGGTCATGGGATGAAGATTATAGATATCATTCTTTCACAATATGAAATATCTATTGATGGTCATATGTGTTTGATAATATGGTCACTTACATTTAAGGAAATTTTATGAGTATTCCAAACCAGCGAGCATTTTTTAAAAGATAGATATAAATATGAATGAAGCGAAACAAGTCTGTAAGTCGGGAGAGAACTGGCCTTGCCCTCCCTGCTTACCCAGTGAGGGACACAGCGTGAACGTTAATTATTTAACATCATGACATGACATCCACAATACTAATGAATTGAGTGATATTCAAATTCTTCGATAGTAAGTGAAACTCCGGCTGCACAAACACTACAACTACAATACATACAAAGTTAAAAGAAGGAAGGCTTCTCAAAATATATAAGTACTTATTCACGATACAAGCTCATAATACGAGAGGTGCCAGGCCAGAAGGTTAGCCACCTATACTTTAAAATGGTTAGGTTATCATTTGTTTAAAAGCCTAAATAAACACCCCGCCATAATGTAGGCAGCTTTTTTTAATTGACACGATGACGCGGCGACACGAAAACAATTTTGCGAGGGCTTTGTATCGGCAAATTGACTTCGTTATTTATGGACAACCGATCGGGATAACTCACAGACCGATGAGCCCTTTGTGCGCCACATTGATGTGGATGAGCCCTTAGCAGGCGTTATACATTCATTTTCAATTTATCTGTAGTTAACCTACCTCCCAAAAGGGGGCTAATAATTCGACTGTTTCTTTTTGCGTGTAATTTTAAATTTTTTTTTCAATATACATATTTCTACTAGCCATAACATGCTATTTCGCGCTTTCGCTTCTTTATAATTATTAGAATGATGATATATGGCATATCTATCTCAATTTATGGGGTAATTAATGCAGAACTACTTTGTCAAATCGAATTAAAAGTTCATAAAATTGGCGCATTCATACAAACGAACTCTCCCTTTCTATAATATTGGTAGAGATACGTATCATCACGCCGTCTCTCATAACTAAGGCAGAGAGAGGGAGAGAGAGAGAGAGTAGTGCTCCAGTTATTTTGTTAATCTTACAGACCCTTTTCGCTCTATCCACACTTCAAGCACCCTCGCCGATTTGGTGGCCGCTTTTGATATCCTCACGCCTTCCTACAAGGGTCCCCGATGGGGTAGGCAAAGGTGTACAGGTTCCACACATCCACTTTCCGTCAGAGATATATTTTAGTATATACATATACTCCACTCCTACTTATATTATAAATGCGATCGTTTGAGATATTCGTTCCACTTTCACGCAAAAACTACTGTATTGGATGAAATTTGGCACAGAGATATATTATTATATTCCATATGTTTTATTCTAGAAGAGCTACCAATAAAGAAGTTTTACGCGGGTGAATACGCGAGACACAATTATGTAATTCACGTAACGTAAGGATAGTTGTAATAAATAAATAAATAAATAAAAATAAATAAATATATGCGAGAACATTAATCTGAGCAGATATGAATGGAGCCCACTATCGCAGATGAGCTCATTTGCTATCCGAGTATAAAGTGCGCTACTAACACGTTTTCCTTCGCAGATGATAAATGTACGTACATAATTTTTGGATGTGTACGCCGTTACTGGGACCCAGAGGCCTACTTTGACCTTGATTAGATTGCGGGAGATATTACCTAACTAAGAGTGCTTTCGCCTAGCAGCTCATTTATCATACATTAAAGAGTAGGTATAGAGCGCCAGTTCTCTCTAGACTTACATACGTCTTTCGCTTTGTCCACATTGATCAGTCTCTTCATACAGGCTCGTCGGTTTCGAGTACTTTTGACGTTCCCGTCCTTGAGCGTCCGATCGATTTGTCTAGGTACTTGAAACGTGGTCTTCCTCTGCCTCGTCTTGCATACACTTTCGCTTTGTATATTTGTTTCGGTAATCAGTTTTCACTCATCCTTTCTATACGTTCAAACCAACGTAACATGCCTTTCTCTATCTTTACAATCACACCCTCGTTCATTTATCTAAACGAATGAAATATTTCTTTCAGATACATATACATAACTTCTATAAAAATATAAAAAATATCTCAAGCAAAAAGTGGGTTATAAGGTACTACAAGCCCTTTTGCGACCCCTGTGGGAAGGCGTGCACGTAAGTGTTTATTAAGAATTTGATTTTTATACTACATTCAAATTGCCATGATCACAAAGAAATAAGTTTGGCAGAGTTGCACTATGATTAAAGTCAGACAAATCACTACCCTTAGCGTCTGTTGAAGCGAAAGAAGCTGTAAGAAAATAGTTGTGTAGCAGTAGTATCAGTTCGTCAACACAAATAACGAGCGAGGAACACGGAATGTCGGGCCATCCATCACGGCGGACGCGGCCATCGTTCAGCCAAGAATGATGCACGTCACAGGATATTGCTCGTGTTGCCATACTGTTGTTGCTTACTTATTGTGTTTACTCTACCAAAGCTCTGTATCTTACTACCGACCTTCTCTAAGAAAGATCTCTTTATAAAAATACAATACTATTCTGGCCAATAAATTAAACTATACTACAGACCTGAGACAATTGAGACTTTGTGCGACAAAAATCGAAATAGTTAACATTTCTCACATATTTCTTCACGTTAAACAGCTGAAAGCTTGAAGGTCAAGATGTAGGTTTAAGCCCTGGCGGTGTGTACGAATGAGTTTAGAAACTCAGTACATTGATTTGTCACAACCGCTTTATGGTGAAAGAACACGTCTTGAGAAATTCTGCATACACTTGAGAAGTTCACAGACGTTGCGTACGTCTATGAATTTCTTCGTTCTGGTTGTGGCTTCAAATTTACCAGCGAAGGAAATGTATATCGATGTGAATATCTTGAATTTCTAACTTCTCTAATCATTAGGCGGCGGCATCCGTTTTACCGCCTTCGTGGTATTAAACGTGAACAATAAGTATATATGTGGCCTAGAGGCCAACGCAGGCTTATGAAGGCCTCTAGGCCCCAATCTCATTAATAATACAACTTCCATCTGACCGAGTAAACTTCTGACAATCGAGCAACTTGTATCAAAATTGGAAGCCAAAGTGTTGATTCAAACAATTCCTCTGAGCTAATCAAAAGGTAATCTAATATCGCTCAAAAGTTTATGTTCAATTAACTAGCCGTGTAAAGTTTTTGGCCACCAACTTGATAATTACATTACTGTGAGGACTGATAACTATGCTTCGCTCAAACTTAAGCACGCGATCGTCCCGTGAGACGTTACTAATGATACTTTAAGTTACCCCACAAGTTACGAAGTTACCTTCATACCCACAAGTGCCTCAAAGGCTTACCTTCGGCACAATCTTTCATGACTACTAAGGTGGTAAACAATTATGCCACCAGATAGTAAGCGTTACAGCCGCCTAAATATTCTTGCCACAAGGGTTTCCTAAGAGAAGCGAGAGGTGTGCAATAATACCCACACACACCCACTTTCCTCGGAGGCATTTTAGGTGCGAACGTGACACATGGCGAGCCCATCGCCGATTTTCAAACACGGCTAACTTACTTACGACTTTGAATATCTTCTCAACTTATGCAGGTTTTCTCTCAATTATTTCATTCACCGTACCTTTGAGATAGAATAAACTACAGCTACCGGAAAATCTTAACTATTGCCGTTTAAGTGCGGACAACATCTCAGGGTAAAAAATATAACAGAATAGAAGTAAGGATAAAATCATTACTCACAATTGACTCTCCAAAATATTACGTGTAAATTAATATAGCCCGAAAATGTTCGAGTGGTCCGAGCAGTTGCCTGCGACGCAAAGGTCGCAAGTTCGAATCCCGACTGTACCAATGAGGTTTTCTGAACTTAAGTACAGTGATTAGTCACACCACGAGCTTAACGGTGAAGGAAAACATCGAGAAGAAACCTGCATACGTCTCAGAAGAAATTCAAAGGCGTATGTATAGTCGTGCTGGAGTAACGGCGATGGACTCGCCACCAGTAACGTTGGCACCTAAAATACCTCTGGCGGAAAGTGGGTGTGTGGATATTACCTATACACCTCTGCCTACCCCTTAGGGGACCCTTGTGGGAACGCGTGAGGATATATTATATGTTTGTCACGAATAAACTCAAAAACTAATGTGCCGATTTCAAAAATTATTTCACCATTGGAAAGCTACATTCACCCTGTGTGACATAGGCTACATTTATTTTATAAAAAAATCTTATGTCCACCCGTGCGAAGCCGGGACGGGCCGCTAGTGTATTATAAAGGCAAAAAGACGAGGTATATGACCCAAATTGGTAGAGCCCGTGTATCATATGCAGAGGCCGCAGCTGCCGAATGTCCGGTATCCGGACCGGACGCGGTTGATACATGATGTTTGCCCGGACACACGGCTGCGACATCCGGGCGGTTACTTCATATCGGTACCACGGAATGGTACACGGTATACTTAACTATATCCTCCTAGAACATTGTACACTAAGTAAAGATTATAAAAAAATACCTGGGACAATTCCACACAAATTGCCCTAGTCCCAAAGTAAGCAAAGCTTGTGTTATGGTAACTAGACAACGATATATTTACTTATATAGATAGATATATACATAAACACATAGGACATCCAAGACTAAGGTACAAATACTCGTGTTCATCACACAAATATCTGCCCTCAGCGGGATTGGAACCCGCGACCTCAAGTTTCGCAGTCAGGAGCTCTAACCACTAGACCAGACGGTCGTCTGTAATATCTATAATAATCGTCGTCTATAATAATAATATATTTTCACGGCTTGCCACAACGGTCCCCGAAGGGGTAGGCCGAGGTGTCTTGGTAGTACCCACACACCCACTCTCCGCCAGAGGTATATTTTAGATGCAAAATGGACAGATGGCGAGTCCATTGCCGTTACTCAAGCACGACTATACATACGCCTTTGAATTTCTTCTCAAACGTATGCAGGTTTGTTCTGGATGTTATCCTTCACCGTACAGCTCGTGGTGTACTTAACTTCAGAAAAACTCATTGGTACAGCCGGGATTTGAACTTGCAATCTTTGTGTTTCGGGCAACTAAGGCTCGACTAAGCAGTACATTCATACACTTACATAATGGTTACAGTCGGCATAAATAAAACGAAGTAATACTCGTATGAGAGTAGCAAGATCGATATGAAGCCGGCTTCACGTACAGTGGGTACAATATTTCAATGCTACATTGTACATTGTTTCACGACCGTAACCTTTTACTCACGCCGAGCTCTAAGGAGGGCGCTTTAGCGTCGTCGACAGTCGATAGTACAACAACGCGAGGCACAGTTATCGACGCTCCCGGGGGATGTTAGGGGTTGTCATTCGATAAATAAGGCTACGTCAATCGTAATCGTAAATCATGTCGAGATTTATCGATGTTCGTATGGTTTGTCGATCCCTTCATTGTCTTTGTACATCTGTCTTCGTATTTCTCGTTAGATTTTTTTTTATCTTGAGTCTTGCTGGGTAAAATTTATTTTTTCATTATATTTATCTTGTCATTGAAATATAAAACATACTTTATGCTAATCCTTTTTCCTCTGGAAGTTTTCCTTCACCGTAAAGCTCGTGGTGTGACTAATTACTAAAAAACAAAAAAATTGTTACAGTTGTGATTCGAACTTGTAATCTTTATGTTGCAGACAACTATTCGAACCAGTCGGTCACCACGGCAAACTTTTTTTAATTAAGCTATTGCATAGCTTCTATCGCGGGCCTTGAGCGTGGAGATCGAATCCAGAAATTCCGTAACGAAAATAACCTAACACTTTCAAAATTTAAACACATTCGAATATAGAACAGTTCCAAATTCAAAATTGCCGAGAAATATGGTAACGACAGAACTTAAAAGGCATGCCTAGTACGTAAGCAGCTGTTTGTGAGAAAGTATATAGGTGTATTGCATAAGTTGATAAAAAATGGTATGGAATAGCTTTACCGCGGCAGTCCCCGAGTGCCACACGTTTTTTTTTTAATAGAAAAGTATTCAAATTCAGCTAACGGTATTCGTTAACGCAGAAACGAAAATGCACGGAGCGACGTGTAAATTGAATCCACGACTATCGGATTTGTACCTGACACACCAGTAAATCATCAAATGCATGCTCGTGGCACGCCAAACTAAAAGCGATCATTTTTTCAAAGGAAAAAATACATTCAAATGTCCCAACAAGATGTGTGCGGGAAATAAATCACGCAAATAGGTGAAAATCGAGGGGACCAGACCACGTGAGTATGTAAATATGTATCTGTAGGTCGGATATTGTCCCAGATTCCTCCATCCGACCGCCGCCCAGCATCAGTCAAATATAACCAACGCCCAAAGATTGGCATGCCTGCTGGTTTTGTGGCAATGTCAATATATGTAAATACAACGTTTGGTTTTCGCCGATCATATATATCTTCACGCGTTCCAACAAAGGTAGACATGAAAGTGTATTAGCACCTTCGTTTTGCCAGAGATATATTTAGATTCCATCGTGACAGATGGCGAGTCCATTGCCGTTTCTCTATCACAGCTGTACATATGTCTTTGAAGGTTACCTCTCAATATTTTCCTTTACCGTTAAGGTCGTGGTGTTATTAATATCTTACGTTATGAAAAACTCATTGGTCCAGTCGGGACTCGAATAATCTTTGAGGTCCAGGCGATTACTCGAACCACTCGGTCACCACGTCTCTTTTCGTTAATTAGAAAAGCAGAAATAGACATAGGCATTAACCGCCTTACTATGAGGCATGCTTGCTTGACACCTTAGTGATTTAAGAAAATAACGTTCATGACGGTTGTAGGGATAGTCTCCAGTTCTTTCTACACTAACAGACCTCTTTGCTTCACAACAAAAATAAAGAGCAGCAATGGAAAACGTCACGCTATTCCATTTTACAACCAGCCATTACTTGAATGCAGGCAGAAACCTTAAGAAAGCGCATAAACCTATTCCAGGAAAGCAGGTAAGTAATTACCACATTTAAAACTAATAAAAGCTCATAAAAGTCGTGCACGATGCATCGATTTCGTTGCCAAACGCGGCCGTAATTACTGACTTTCAACTTTACGACGCGGTAATAAGAACTATTATTCAACTTGTTTACTACTTACCTGTACTTTAATGGCGCAGATAGTGTTGTGGTGGAAAATGCAGACTTACCTGTAACATAAAAATAACGAGGTCAGAACTGTGCATGGGGAACGTTCAGTAATAAGGGAGTAGTTATTCAGATAGTAATTTTTCCAATTAATGGATTTAGTTATAAAAAATATATATTATATCCTCACTCTTTCCCACAAGGGTCTCCGAAGGAGTAGGCAGAGGTGTATAGGTAATACCCACACACCCACTTTCCGCCAGAGGTATATTAGGTGCCAACGTGACAGATGGCGAGTCCATCGCCGTTACTCAAGCACGACTATACACACGCCTTTTTGAATTTCTTCTCAGACGTATGCAGGTTTCCTCTTGATGTTTTCCTTCACCGTAAAGCTCGTGGTGTGACTAATCACTGTACTTAAGTTCAGAAAAACTCATTGGTACAGTCGGGATTCGAACTTGCAACTTTTGCGTCGCAGGCAACTGCTCGAACCACTCGGCCATCACGGCTATAGATATGATAGATATAGTTGTTTTCTAAATAAAAAATATTAATATACCTTGGGACAGTCCCACAAAAGTTGACCCAGTCCCAAACGGAACAGCTAATGGGACGCTGTTACTGTAGCCTATTTAAGCTCAAGATTCCGAAGTATCTCTTGCGCGTTGCCCCTCTGTATTCGGAGAGTTATACTGTGCCAATCCCTCTGTTGCCAACACAATAAAATAATTCTCGACCCCTTCCCAAGGAGTTCATTATTGGAAGCCCTATTCATCGCCCATCATAAGGTCCTGCCCCAGTCGGCAGTATTTTTATTTTTATATTTATATGAACTCGATGTCGCGCCCAGCTTCGCATGGGTGAATCCAATCGCTAAGCTATCCTATATTTTACGTTTGATTAAACTGCACACTGTGTGAAAATTTGGTTGAAATCGGTTGAGTAGTTTAGGAGCCCATCGCGGACAAACAACGTGACACGTAATTTATATATATATTACAGATTAAGAAGAAAGATATTTAGATAAACAGCTGCATCATTGTGCCAACATCCCTACTCGCTGTAGTGGCGGCTTGCCGCAATCACCGACCGACCAAATTCTATTTCTACCTACTTCAAGTCTAATGAGGAGCACGAATATAAGGCTAGTCGTGAACACCCCAGATTTTTTATGTAAAGGATTTCATTCAGGCCTCAAAAAGGCATGCAACATCTCATTTAATGTACAGCTGATTCTAAAAGAGTGAGAGACTCGGCGTGATGATATGATATGATAATAATGATGATCTTTTAGATATTTTAAAACTTGACCATAATCTCGGCTGGGACTCAGAAAATAGTGAATTCAATTTCCTCGTATTCTTTATTTTTTATTATTAGTATTTAATATTTAACTTCTTTATTTGAATTCTTTAGTATTTAACTTCTTTATTTTTGCTAACTCATGTTACTTATTATCATATTATTAGCGCGGAAAGGAGGTTAATTAACTGTCAACATCGAAAAATACAGAGTTGAACTCACTTGAAGGGGTTTCCGTATTGTGTTTTATTAGTTACTATCTCCTTGATGCGCATTATATATCTTTTTGATTGATTTATCTTCTTGATTAATTTATCGTTTGCAGAAAAAAATTATTGGCCCTGAGTGATCCCAACCTTGAAATAATTTCATTTACGCTACGTCCCGGATCCGTCGCAGAATTTTATATGTGTACAACTTGGGCCAGTTGATTGGGAGCCAATTGAATGCGTCACACAGACACAAAGCAGACACAGGGTTTCATATTTTCCATTCAGAGATATGAAACTCATTTCATTTCAACAACGATATAAAACTATAACCGAGCGAGACCAACTTAAGTGAGAGATGTCGTGTATACATCTGTCTCCTTCGCACTCATGTACTATGATTACAATAGCGCGTCACGGTAAAAGCCATGTACTAATTATATTGACTTTACCTCATTACCATGGCATATTACACACGCCAGAGCGCTGCTGCAAGCGTGTACACAGAGCGTATAATTACGCGAGGTGTCATCAATCAGGACGCGTCGCGATTCCGCGCCGCATCGTGTTACTGTTACTATATACCATTGTCTATGGCACGCAATTCAGGGGAGAGTGATAGGTTTTTAGTCGTAATTTGATGATTATTGTTTTAATCGCACGCAACCCTAAGTGTTTTTATGGTGATACTACTTAATAACGTTACAACAAATATACAAGCTTCGCACACTCTAATAAACATAATTAAATGCACGAGAATCATTAACATTTTTCGCGTTTAATTTAATTAAAGTGATGCGCTTACCTATCTACATTCGGTAAAAGATTATTATTTAGATTTATAGTAAGACTAGCTGTGCCCTGCGGTTTCCACCCACGTAATATTTTATTAAATTTATCGTTTTTTTTCAATAAACAAATATATTATATTATTACAATATAGTATATGTTACTCAGTAAAGACGTAGCTTTTGAATGATGAAAGATTTTTTATCGGTCGAGTAGTAGTTTTTGAATTAAAACCGTTAACCGTTTTCCATCAGGTGGGCCAGTATGCTTGTTTGCCACTCTAGTTGTATAAAAAAAAAGTAACAAACAAAAAATCTAATCTTTTCTCTTTATAATATTCGCTTGGATATGATCTCACTTGGTTAAAGCAACTGAGTGGCACGCGATTGTGATTTTCATGTGAGGAGGGTAGGTTAATTTTCTTCCGTCTTTCCTAAGATCCTTAAACACTTTCTTATACCGGTAATGTACTCAATTGTACGGAAAATAGACTCAACTCAACGTATATTGTTTATATAACTAAAGTGTGCCAAAATCATACAGGCAGTCCGATTGTAAGCGGTTACCATACACCAAACTAAAACATGGATATGTATGTAAACCAGAAAATTTTCAGCAGGTACTGAGGTTCGGAGACGGGTTGCCTTCCACATAAAACCCGTGAGGTTTTTTTTTACGATTGTCAACGTTTACGATTGAAACAAGTTTCCCGTGATTGCTAATACGACCCGCCGTAAATATGAACATTCGACGCTACGCGAGCGATTCCTCCATACGGCGCGCTATGTTTGGGAATCTCACTGGGAAATACAATATTTGTTACACATGAAAGTTTTACTTGTATTTTTTACGAGAATGTTTGGGGCCTCAGGAGAGTAACACTGAATATCAAGATTTAGGGAAATGTTTTGTGTGAAATTACGACCGTAATGGAAATGGACTAATACGAAACGAACGATACGAACGAATCTATATGAATAGCTTATCCCTAGTATCCCCATAAAAACCCTTGTGGGAAGGCGTGTGCCTTTTATAAATATTACGTTAATAATAAGCTTAACGAAATGGTAGGCAGTATGTAGAAAGACATCCTCTCTTTATCGGTTTAGTTCGAGAAAGAAAATTACATACATATACAGTAATTGCATATTTTACTGATTATATTAGGTATATTGAAGTGCCAACGAGCTCAAAATATTTCTCGAATACGACTTCTTTACGACGTCTTTAAATATGTCTAACAAAGTATACCTACTTGTATGCTTATACATTATACTAGCTGACCAGCGCAACTTCGTCTGCGTAGTGCGTACGTACCTAAGAGAGAGTGTTACGGTGAAGAAAAACATCGAGAGGAAACCTGCATACGTCTGAGAAGAAATTCAAAGGCGTATGTATAGTCGTGCTTGAGTAACGGCGATGGAATCGCCATCTGTCACGTTGGCACCTAATATACCTCTGGCGGAAAGTGGGTATGTGGTAGGCAGAGGTGTATAGGTAATACCCATACACCCACTTTCCGCCAGAGATATATTTTAGGTGCCAACGTGACAATCAGTAAAATATGCAATTACTGTATATATATATGTAATTTTCTTTCTCGAACTAAACAAATTTTCTTTCTTTGTTTAACGAACGTTGCGTTTGCGACGTAAAGAACAGTTGTCATTTCAAATGTGCCAATTCGTCCCAGTAGGTCAACGCCGACTCGCACGTGCGTCACGGCTGCATGGCAATAGACCTTGGGCTACAGTACGATGGCTAGATTGAGGGTAGGAGTGCGCAATGCAGGTGTCGATGCCACTGCATTACACCATGTTCACGCGTACACTCCCTCCGCGTATTGACATTAATAAATTTAACATCATAGAAGATTGAGCGAAGAATATTTTACGAAATACAGAGCCGTGGTGGCCGAGTTCCAGTAGTCGCCTGCAACGCAAAGATAGCAAGTTGGGATGCCGACTGTATCAATGATTCTTTCAGAGTTTAAGTACAGTAATTAGTCACACCATGAGCTTTACGATGATTGGAAACATCGGTAGGGATGTTTTCCTTCTTAAAGGTGGCAAAGTACTCGAAGAGTTCATAACCGTTTCATACACACGACTCAAAAACATACGTAAATTCTTGTAAAACGTATGCAGGTGTCCTCTCAATGTTGTCCTCTACCATAGCTCGTGATTATTCACTGTACTTTAGTTCAGAAAAATACATTGTTACAGTCGAACCACAGCCACCACGAGACCCAAACTAAATACCTACAGTCAATTTAGCCTCCTTTTTTATCGAATCAACAAGAGTTACGTAGACTTGAGGCGAAAAAAGTATATAAACGAATAAAGTCAAATCAAAGAGCATTTACGAGGCAACGTGTTTCCGAGGAGGCACCGGCCACCGACACTAATGGATAACGTACGAGCGTATTTATAAGATTGGCACTAAACTTATTTTATCTCGAGAAAGACATCAACTACTATTACCGAGGGACGGATGAGCCTACCTTACGTGGGTGTATTGTATACGCTATTCAGCCAAAGTTGATCATAGATAGATAAATAAAAAGTTTATTTTCAATCGCTGCATGCACACATACAATAAAAAAGAAAGTGTATCTGGCTACCAAAATAAGCACTAAAATATATTAAAACTAAGGGTTAAAGATCGGCTTACAACTATGTTAGTAATGCTCATATTATTCTTTATGTCTTTAATTAAGGCTCGCGTTTAAATATATGTCAGAAGCTGAGTTCCATCTCCAATGGAAGCCTTTCTTCGTCTAGGATGCTTTATGTATGACTAACCGTGCGTCCCGGCTTCGCACGGGTGGATATACGATCTTTATTTATAAAAGAAAATATAGCTTATGTAGCTCAAGTTGAATGTAGCTTTCCAATGGTGAAAGAATTTTTCAATTCGGTCCAGTAGTTTCGGAGCTTATTTAATACAAACATACTTACATACAAATCTTTCCTCTTTATAATATTAGTTAGTATAGTATAGATAATAATAATATAATAATATATCCTCACGCCTTCCCACAAGGGTCCCCGAAGGGTTAGGCAGAGGTGTTTAAGGTAATACCCACACACCCACTTTCCGCCAGAGGTATATTAGGTGCCAACGTGACAGATGGCGAGTCAATCGCCGTTGACAATCACCCTGATGGGCGTAGCAACACAATAATTATCTTATTCCTTAAAATACTACATACTTGAAATAATTAAATTTACTAAGTATACATATATGTACCTATTGAGTTTATATCAACTGTCTTGTAATAAAATATTTGCTTCGTATCACTATGTCAATTTATGAGAATTTATTTCAAGATATTTATATCAAGTTATACCACCAATGATTGTGAGGATGTTTGTTATACGGGATTGAAGGAAATTTGGCACAGAGATTGATCATTGGCTGAATTAACAGATAAGATGAAAGAAATCCAATTAAACGCGGGTGTAACCGCAGGCCACACCTAGTAGTTCATAATAATGGGAAGATGTTGAGATCGAAGCCCCGCGACATATCTCAATATGTGGCACGCACGGCTCGTCGACAAATATTTATTAATGGCTGGGATTCCAATGATCCTATGATGAAGTAGAATATTATGCGATGCGATATTTTATGATGAAGAATCAAAGAGATATGAGACGTTCGTATGAATACACGAGTATTTTTTTTAACTTCATTCATAGATATGTTAAATAAACATTGCCTGAGTTATTGCCTAATATTGGCTATATGCCAGTAAATGTCCTGTCTAATTCTGTCCAGCCTATTCGTAGATAAGCGGTTACAAACAGATATACCTTTAAATATTGTTTTCGTTATCATTACTATATATAAACAATTTTCGTATATGTAGCCGTGGTGGCCGAGTGGTTCGAGCAGTTGCCTGCGACGCAAAGGTCGCAAGTTCGAATCCCGACTGTACCAATGAGTTTTTCTAAAACTTAAGTACAGTGATTAGTCACACCACGAGCTTTACGGTGAAGGAAAACATCGAGAGGAAACCTGCATACGTCTGAGACGAAATTCAAAAGGCGTATGTATAGTCGTGCTTGAGTAACGACGATGGACTCGCCATCTGTCACGTTGGCACCTAATATACCTCTGGCGAAAAGTGGGTGTGTAGGTATTACCTATACACCTCTGCCTACCCCTTCGGGGACCCTTGTGGGAAGGCGTCAGGATATATTTATCGTATATGTAAAATAAATAAAAAAGCAATTTTTTTTGTATAGATTAGATATAATATCCTATGTTCACATACATTATCTATATCGGTAAGTATATCGTTGTCTAGTTCAAATAGTGAATGCTTTAATTATTATCATATCTGTTCTCTGTATCATGTTTCGAATAAGCATGTTCCAACTAGAGACCCCTATCGTTTTCATGGGTCATACCTGGATCCGTTCAAAATCGGCGCAGTTTGATTGGGTTATTTCCTGCACACTACACGAGGTCGTCTCTATTGATACATATACCTATATACATTCTCACGCCTTCCACAAGGGTCCCCGAAGGGGTAGGCAGAGGTGTATAGGTAATACCCACACACCCACTTTCCGCCAGAGGTATATTAGGTGCCAACGTGATAGATGGCGAGTCCATCGCCGTTACTCAAGCACAATTATACATACGCCTTTGAATTTCTTCTCAGACGTATGTAGGTAGGTAGGTAGACGTATATATACCTATATATATATATATATATATATATATATATATATATACGTATACTTGAATAGCGTTGTGTTTCTCCGTAATGACCCCCTTAAGTTTCTGAACGACACTATTACCAACCTACCGACCAGCGCCAAATTATGCCAAGCGTAATGATAGGAAGTACCTACTTATCGTTATAATAATGTTAAAGCCGTTGTTTTTCTAATGCGGGAGTAAAATGACTAAAGAAATAGCTAAAACGACCACGAGACATTTTTTCTCGAATACCAAAAAAGTTGGGGTATCGTAAAAAGCGTCGAAGTTTTAATGCCTGCGCATTTAATTTTTTTGCCGTACGGCCCTTACAAGGAAGAGGCGGAGTGAGTGCTAATGGCCATGCAATACCTAAATGTGCCCATTGATATCGATGGATGTACTTTAACAGACTTCGAACTAAAAAAGAAGCTTAATATTTACACCACAAGCTTTACGGCGAAGGAAAACATCGAGAGGAAACCTGCACAGGTCTGAGAAGCAATTCAAAGGCGTATATATAGTCGTAACGGCGAAGGACGCGTCATTTGTCACGTTGGCACCTAATATATCTCAGGCGGAAAGTGAGTGTGTGGGTACTACCTATACATCTCTGCCTACCCCTTCGGGGTCCCTAAATACTCTTAATTATTGTTCTTCCACATAAATTCAAACTTTTCTATAATGGGATAAAAACGTACGTGGTACGTAGATTCTACATGTATAAAACTACTAGCTGTGCCTGCGACTTCGTAGGCGTGGATGGCTTTTTTATCATTTGTAAAAATGATTTTTTTTTCAATAAAAAGTATCCTATGTTACTTCTAATTCGTCCAAAAATATGTGTACAAAGCTTTATCATAATCGGTGAAGTAGTTTTTACGTGAAAGCGTAACAAGCAAACTTACATTCACATTTATAATATTAATAAGGATTAAGGATATCGTTACAGCAGTTTTTAAGGGAAAATAAGGTGAACATTACATTTTCGAATGTCATATTTATACTTCTTCTTCAGATGCCTCTCCATCTAGTGAAGGTTGGCTATTTACCTTTCATCGTGGCCTATCACACATTCATGCAACTATCCTATTTTCTGATACAACCTGCATAAAAGAGCGCGTTCAAAGTGTTTTAATACATGTAGTTAGTGTAAAGTGCGGCCACAGTGTATTAATACAAACTGAACGGGATGTATTTAATTAAAATCGGAGTGTCTTAACAACGGCTGCGCGACGGCATGATACTACAAACTAGTTAAGTGTATTAAACTGCCGGCTATATAGCGTTTGGAGATTGGATCAGTAAATAAACTGTTATTTGATTGGAAAAGACATAATTAACACAACTTACATATTAAAAAGTACTGAGAAGGTTGTATGTTAATTGAAACCGGCTAGTGAAGAATTTACGTTCCTATTACATACATATAATCACGCCTCTTTCCCGTAGGGGTAGGCAGAGACCACTTCTTTCCACTTGCTACGATCCCTACATACTTCTTTCGCTTCGTCCACTTTCATTATTCTCTTCATACATGCTCTTCGGTTGACAAGGTTCTCCCTATTGACATCGATAAATATGTGTGTATGGAGAGTATTGAAAAGTCTCTTTGCTGACCCATCTAGGTGTGTAGATTAGATATGATAATATTAATAATAAATAAATAAACAATAATCGAGCTCGATAAATTACATTTATATTCAATCAGACTTGTAGGACGATGGTCTACAATCGTTCGGCTTCAATGTAGGCCGCAAGTTCGATTCTCAACGGCAACAAGTAGTGTTATGTAATGTAGGGTTTCATCCTCATCTACCTAGTAATAGATCAGTTGAAGTCGTGTGATAGTAGCCTAGAACATTATTCTAATACGTTTGCTTGAGTACAAGCTTAAATCATAACCATGTTTCACATAAAACAACTATTCACGCAGATATGAGTTTAGGAAAACTATTTTCATTGACAAAGTTGTTTGGTCTGGGCTACTGAAACTATTTGGCGAAATTAAAAAAGTTTTATAAAACACATGTGAGCAAAATAGGGAGGAATGAAATAAACAAGGGAATAAAATGGAATCTGGAAATTGTTTTAGATGGGCCGTTGCGATAGACTATAAAACTCGGATAGTCAGTCACACGGCCGACCGCCATTGTGTCAAACTAGGGGAGGTAATGTGACCGATTTGCGATGTCAGCATGTACTGTTAGACTAAATCTGACTAAATAGTATATTTGTCATCTGTGCTTCATACATGACCAATAAGGAGGCTGTATTTTATAGTCCTAGTGACGTAAATGTCAGAGCCAACATTGCACGGCCAACTAGATCGCGTGGCCGACTAGATTTTAACTATGCAAACGTCATGATTGACGACTCAATCGGCACTAAATAAACGCCAATGCAGATACAAACTAATTACACTATTGTATATAACGATTCTAATTAAACTATTGCACAAATTATTTAACACGATTAAATATCAGAAATTATATAGAAACACGATTTAATTATTGACAAATATACGTGTATCTGATCTTTCGTGTATACACGATTTGTGTGACCGCTCAAAATATAACTATCGCATGTTGATTTAATTTGTTGTAAAGAAATTAATTTACTCTGGCGGAAAGTGGGTGGGTATTTCCTCTACCTATCCCTTCGGGGACCCTTATGGGAAGGCATGAGGACGTATTATTTTATAATTTACCTTGGCAGCACTGGTTCTACCGTTTGTATTGGTGGTAAAAGCGGATATGGGAAGAGTTTGAAAGTATAGAGGGATCTTCGAATTGAAGAATCGGGTGAGTGAATAGAACATGTAGAATAAAAATTGACAAGCTTATAATAAAGCTGAAAATAAACAAAGATTTTGACTTTGTGGTATTCAATTAAAAAGAGAAATTACGCACTACTTTATCTACCTACCCTCTAACGAACTATAATAAAAATATAATAATTAACTAGCTTATGCCCGCGGCTTCGCCCGCGTGAAGTTCAAAAAAGTAGTTTACGTATATTCCTGCTAGAATTAGAGGTAGCCGCTATGCCGTGAAAGAGCATCATATATTATAATATTAGAATTTTGATTTTTCAAGATTAAAAAGTAGCCTATGTCCTATTCCTAGGTATAAGCTATCACCATTTCAACTTTCAGCCAAATCGGTTCAGCCGTTTGACCGTGAAAGAACCGCAAACATCCAAACTTTCACATTTATATGTATTAGTAAGATAACAAAGACTTAGTAAGATAATGGACAAAGAGAGTCCTTTAATGTGAGCAGTGCGCGTGGTAAATGAAAAACGATGCAATCAGAGGACGCGGCAGTGAAGTGTTGCGCCACTCAATGAGTGTCGGACGAGAGCCATTGAGCTCACCGGGGCCTGCGAGTGGACCGGATAGAGGCAACCTCATTTTTTTTTATTGCATATATTAGGCATTGGTGCTGCTACACCTACATTTCGCCGAAGGTGCCAACATTACAGATGGTGTATCTTTTTACAACGACATACAGCATGTATTAATATATGTTTTAAATTCGGTCTCAGGCGGATCATTTACATTTTTAATATTTCTATTTTTTTTTCTTTACACCTAAAGTATATCTCTGGCGGAAAGTGACACACACACTTTCCGGTACACTTTCGGGTACTATCTATACACCTCTGCCTACCATTTCGGGGACCCTTGTGGGAAGGCGTGAGGATATATTATTACTATTTATTTGCTAAGGTATCAAATAAGCGTGCGGCATGTCGCTGAGAAAGCGGTTACCGCCGACTGGACGCTTGCAAATACCAAAGGTTGCAAACAATCATTGCGGACCTTAAAATGCTAACTTTCGGTCTATCAGATGGAATCTCACTTAGTACAACAAATGTTACACACAGTTTATCGCTACTGGTATTTAAATTCCTCTAACAGCCGTGGAATTCCGAGCAGGCAATAATAGCGTCGATTATCAGTCAGAAATTAGTCGTCCCCATTCCATTGGCCCAGTCACCGAGCCACCGGCGCTACGTTGCCCTATCTCCCCATTTACCGATCCCAACGAACCACTCATTAATTCTGCGGCGAGTAATTTCTGCACAATTTCAGACACAATTTTACGATCCTGCGCCATCGGACTTTATTATTGTCTCGTTTTATTGAAATGTTTAATAATTTGAAATACATTTCAATGGGGCGTATTGTTAATAGCTAATCAATTCTTGCCATCGAAGCATTTTAATGTTATTTAAAAAAACATGACAAAATTCCAATCAGACTAGAGTGGGACAAGCAAAATTTTAAAGTATACTATGTTCTATATTAGTTTCTTACCGCGGAATTTCCTGTTGTTAGTGTTAACTCAAGATATACGCATTTGCTATAGCATATATGCATTTATTCTAAATTTAACCAAGTCTGTTCAGCCATGACATTCTATTTAATACCAAGTCAATATTTGTATATTTATATATCTATATACTCACATACGTTTGTGACATTGGTAGGATACATTTTATAGAAGAAAACAAAAACAATATGTAATATATAGGCGGCCTTATCGCCAAAGCGATTTCTACCAGGCAATCGAATTTAAGAGAGAAGAAATAGACGAAAGAGATAGGTGTGAAAGTTAGGTGGACTTATAATACACAAAATTATAATATAAAAAATATACAACTACTAAGCAATCTAAATAAATAAATAAGAAACATATACCTTATAATAAAGATTAATAATATTTACAAAGAACAGTGGAAACTAACTACTTACAGATAAAATATTTGTCTCAAATCAGTATCTCGAGGCAACGTGCCAAGAAGACTAGCAGCATTGCCACGCTGGATAGCAATGCTGATTCTCTGAGCGAGATATGTTCCAGCCCGCCTGTCACGAGAGGTCTCGACTAGACGGCGCGAGACCTCTTTAAAAATTACCTAATTAATATACATATGTACAAAAACACATCTATAAATATACCTACATATGAACAACAAAAAATTGAATTCAAATAAAAACATTTGAAGGAGATTAATGTCTGTGTTACTAGTCTGATGTTCTGGGGCAGCGAATTCCAGAGACGGATAACTTGCGCAGTGAAAGACTTGGAATAGGAAGATGTGTAAAAACAATTTTTTCATAACAAAAATTGCAAAACTTAATGAGACTTAGCCTCATATAGACTATTGTCGGCACGTAGGTTAAGCAATGGCAACAAAAGCAATGGTAAGCAAAATATAGGTCTCTCTCTATCTCACAATGCTCATATTACGTGGCTGCAACTGTAGTTACTATTCTAACTAGTGATACGTAGCGAATCAATTGCAGTTCCAAAGGCGAGTCAAATTATATTTGTTTGGCTTTTGTATCATCAGTTCCCGTATCGACTGAGGGAAATTATTTCACATACGGCCTGTACGATACGCTTTTGTTATGTACGTGAACTAGGATGCTCTTTGCATGCTATGGCGCAATACAGATACGGTTTGTTTGATCGAACGTATTGGCTCTATTGATTGGGTACGCTATGGCTAGGACTAAGCCGGTCTGAAAGGTGGGGATGGTGGTGAAATACCGATTTACTATTCGATATATCTAAGTCGTGCAATGAACATTGCGAGCGATTGCAAATACAAAACTACACAGAATATTAACAATATTTAAGGCATTCGTGGTGCGAGTGCCTTCTCTTTAAGGTGCAAATGGGTCTTATAGTATTGCCTGACATAATGATGATTTATCGAAAACTCAAAACTTCCGCGTAAAAGTGCCAGGCGAACCCGTTGTGAAGTGACACGATCAATTATTATTTTGTCTACATTGATTAAAACTGAAATAAATAAATAAAATTAAATTAATAATAAAAACTACCGAGCAGATCAAGGGAGGAACCATTGATTGGTTGTATCATATACCTTAACGCTTCACACTGAAAGGGATACACGGATATAAAGAAAATGTCCAATAGGGATTAAACACAAGGGTCCCCGAAGGGGTAGGCAGAGGTGTATTAGGTGCCAACGTGACAGGAGGCGAGTCCATCACCGTTACTCAAGCACGACTGTACATACGCCTTTGAATTTCTTCTCAGACGTATGAAACTACATTTGATCCCAAAAAACTATGTCGAAAAGAGAAAGATTTGTAAGTCTAGACTCCTGCTCGATATTAGTAAAGGCCTATAAGGGATGGCCTGAAAGGCACTTCGCGTGAAAATAAGCATGTATATATAAACCGGTGTAATGTATATTATATACTCCGAAGGGCGACGAGGAATTTCAAATAAACAAACCTATCGCCATACGGCATAGTTTTAGCAGTTAAATAATGCCGAAAGTGCTGCTATAAAGTAAATCATTAAGTAGGTAAATTTTAATCGAAATTATTTACCCACATATGCCTTCACAATGTGGATCAAACAATTATCGCAGCGACCTCATTTGGATAGCTTAATATTTGTTTATTGAAAAACTGTGTTTAAGCTTAAATGAGGTCGAAACATGTATGTGTACCATATGTGAAGTATTGTCGGTCGCGGTGTAAAAGTAACAAATTATAACTTCACGCCTTCCCACAAGGATTCGCGAAAGTATAGGCAGAGACCCACACACTTTTCGCCGGAGATATATTTTAGATGCCAGCGTGACGGGTGGCGAGTCCATCACCATTCCGCAAACCTATATATACGACTATGAATCTCATCTTGAATGTATTGCAACACGGTTTTATGTTTTCTTTTACTTACAATAAAGGAAAACAGCTCTGGGTGTGATTAATAACTGTACTTCAGTTGTAAATTATAATAACATAATAATAATAAATAATAATATCCTCACGCCTTCCCACAAGGGTCCCCGAAGGGGTAGGCAGAGGTGTATAGGTAATACCCACACACCCACTTTCCACCAGAGGTTATATTAGGTGCCAACGTGACAGATGGCGAGTCCATCGCCGTTATTCAAGTACGACTATACATAAGCCTTTGAATTTCTTCTCAGACGTATGCAGGTTTCCTCTCGATGTTTTCCTTCACCGTAAAGCTCATGGTGTGACTAATCACTGTACTTAAGTTCAGAAAAACTCATTGGTACAGTCGGGATTCGAACTTGCGACCTTTGCGTCGCAGGCAACTGCTCGAACCACTTTGCCACCACGGCTCACGGAAAATATATAAAAAATATATTTGTAGGCTTCATTTACATCTATCATCATACTCATATGAGAAGGAAGCGAAAGAGGTAATTTAAGTCTAGAGAGAACTGGTGCTCTACTCTATCTGCATACCCCGAGAAGGACTTGAGGACTTGGGGAGAGAAAGATACTTCTGTTCAACAAAGAAATCTGGTAAGGAGGAACGATACAGTAGCGCAAATACTGTTTACTATTTATCTAAATTTCATCTTCCTTTCGTTTCAGCCAATAAAGAGGCCAGTTGAGGCCTAGTCCCCTTGTCGGCAGTCTTTATCAGCGAGGCCTTTCTAAGGCCAACAGGTGTCACCCAGCGGCTGAATAGTTCGTGGCCGGATAGGTCCCTCAGAGATAAGGCGAGGTCTCTTTAGAAGCTTTTCCGTGTAATGTCCTTTCATATTTTGTGAAGGGCCTTTTCAGGGAATAATTTCGTAGCGCTACACAGATATGGCACCTTTTGTTGTCGACGCTGTGATAACGTACATATCTTCCTTATCTTCTCAAATATTACAATTATAGTAGACACGATGAGACCGTGCCAACTAATAATTATATATATATTTTTATAATATCATTATTAGTTGACATAGTCTAGAATGCTCGAGTAGGTGTACATTGCGAATACCTTACAAAAATGTGCGGTGTAACCATATTAGTTTGCAAGTAGTGTGAACGAGGGTGTGATCTTAAATATGAATAGAGGCATTTAACGTGAAAATTATTATATTTATAAACAGTTTTCTAGTAAACGAGTTGCCAGACTACGCGAAGCTACGACGCGGCCCGTAGCAAGGATACTACGCCGTAGCCCTGCTACGAGCGTTATACTGGGGCTAGAATCGTTTGTACTCGGTAAAAATCTTCTACAAAGTAAAAACAACAGTTCGCTACTATAGATAGTGCCATCCACAATGGTGCGCCCCACTATTCTACCCTATATTTTAAAGTGCATATGTGCAACGTTCCGCTAATGTTTGAGTATTCTCGGTAAACACTGATTACCTATGAGTGCACACGCTCACTACAATTAATAGACTCGGGTAATACTCCCCGCCTCCCACGCCTCTATCTCTATTCTGTTTCTATCGCTATCTATATTATTGCACAAAAAAGTTATTATAGCAATTTGTTCAGAAACTTGAAAATGGAATATGTAGTGATATTTGAATAGGCTTTTTATAACGTCTTGAGGGGGTAAAAGAACAAGCGGCTCTATAATTGCCGGCAAACCCTCGAGTCTCGAGAACGGCTCGTGATAGTCCTTTAAGAAAAAGTTTACTCTCATTTTTTATTTGTGTCTTGAATTGTGAAGCACAATACAGCTGGCGAGGTGGTGAATTTCAGACCCTTTCGAGTGCCTAATTAGGGCTGCTTTGTAACATAGCAAAATTTCACGATAAAATTTCCCTAAATTGGATGTGCATAAGCCAGCCTCTTAGCTCTCACATTTGGGCATATTCAGGTCACAAGGGGACGCTTTAGATGCAGGTAGCGAAAAGAGATCGCAATATACTTTTTGGGTAGCATGGAAAGCGGAGATTAAATTTTCTTTATGCAAAACATTTTTCGGGAAACTACCCAGAGCTTAATTCATTTTTATGAGCATTCGTATATCATGTTCGTTTGAAACAAACTTGAACTTTGGCTAAAGAGTTTTATTTATCAGTTGATTTAGTACATAATATTAAAAAGCACTAAACATTATTATTGTTTATAAAATCTAGAGCCATGGTGGTCGTAGAGTGTTTGAGCAGTTGCCTGCGACAAAAAGATCGCAATCGAATCCCGACTGTAACAATGAGTTTTCTGAATTTAAGTACAGTGATTAGTCACACCACGAGCTTTACGGTGAAGGAAAACATCGAGAGGAAACCTGCATACGTCTGAGAAGCAATTCAATGACGTATGTATAGTCGTGCTTGAGTGAACTTAAGTACAGTGATTAGTCACACCACGAGCTTTACGGTGAAGGAAAACATCGAGAGGAAACCCGCATACGTCTGAGAAGAAATTCAAAAGGCGTATGTATAGTCGTGCTTGAGTAACGGCGATGGACTCGCCATCTGTCACGTTGGCACCTAATATACCTCTGGCGGAAAGTGGGTGTGTGGGTATTACCTATACACCTCTGCCTACCCCTTCGGGGGCCCTTGTGGGAAGGCGTGAGGATATATTATTATATTATTATTATATAATATAACAAGTGTTTTTATAAGATTACCGTTTATGCCAATAATCTTGAAGGAATTTGCCACTTTATTGTAGTTCAAACACCTGTTTGACGTTACCTTTAAACGTTAAAATATAAGGTATATTTTTAGGTAAGGTAAGGTAAGTGCAATATGACTAATACACACGCGAATGAAGCAAGGGGTTCAACTTGTGTGTTAATATTATTCACCCGACTACAAATGAAATAAGTTTCAACATTAAATATTATTTCCAACATTTCGTATCAATTATATGTTTTCTCACGATACCAACTTGTATGAGCAGCAAGTTTCACACCTAATTTCCGAACTACAATCGTGTATCGACGAAGTTTTGACTTCAAATACGTATGTAGGATAGTTCAACAACTTCGATTATACTGGAGCGTCTGTTAAGGCACAGCCATCATTTAAGGGAAGTAGGTCACAACGGCAAAATATATTTCAAACTAGCTGTCCCGACCAGCTTAGCCCGGGTGAAAAGTAAAATTTCCTGAAACACGATCGCAGCGCCACTTATCGGGCCCAATTGTGATGTAAGCTATCCCATCTTTTAAATAGAATCATACGGTGAATGCATACTGTGTGCAAATTTGGTTGAAATCGGTTAGTAGTTTAGGAGCCCATCGCGGACAAACAACGTGACACGTAATTTATGTTTAATAAGATATTAATTAAGAGCAACGATTACGCCTTATAGAAGACTTAGTGTGGCTCGCAGTTTCACCTGCCCAAAATGTGACTTCACTGGTAGATATTTTTTCTGGGATAAAGCGTATCCTAACTCTGTGCCAAATCTCATCCAATTCCGTTCCACCGAGGTGCCGTAACTGCGTAACAAACAAGTATGTGAGGATGTTTGTAACTCAGTCATTCCAGAGCGAGTTTCACTAGTACCAAGATTACCCGAACTGTGTTGGTAGCAAGGATAGCGGAACCTATGTAGGTCTGCAACGTGTCGCCACGAAGAGGTTCGTGTGAAGAGGTTTCGCAAACAAGTTTTTCTTCTAAGGCTGTGTTTGATACATATAATTTTGTCAGGGGCTCTATTGAATAAACTATGCTATAATAAACTATAACTCAAGCACGACCATGAATGATCGTTGAATGACAAATTCAGAACTCAAGCGGATGCAGGTTCCCTCGACATTTTTCCTTCACCGTAAAGCTTGTAGTGTGACTAATTACTGTCCTTAAGTTCAGAAAAACTTGTTGGTACAGTCACAATTCGAAGTTGCAATCATTGTTTCAGGCAACTGCTCGAACTACTCGGCCACCACGGCTCCTTTTATATGGTATATATTGCCTTATCTGATAATTAACATAATTCACTAAATCACCTAATATACCTCTGGCGGAAAGTGGGTGTGTGGGTATTACCTATACACCTCTGCCTACCCCTTCGGGGACCCTTGTGGGAAGGCGTGAGGATATATTATATTATATTATTATCACTAAATCATTTAATGAACATCGCTTAATATACTTCAATGTGAATAATTCTGTTACTCGCAAAGCGGTAAAAAGCTTGCGACAAAGCAGGCCGATAGTGTTGTAAGGTTACTTTTTATATAAAGCTCTTACAAAAAGCTCTTACAAAGCCTTTCAAAGGCATAGGGCGTGAATACAAAGCTAGGGTCCAGCTCTAGCAATTAGGCTTAAGACACAATGAGTTTTTATCCATTTCCTTTTTCTCCGATAAAAACAGTCCCACTTTCGTACAAAGACCATAAATAGAAATCCTATTATGCGTGGAAAGAATGTCGAATTGTTTAGTATATTTCGGATAACAAGGATTATTCGGTTTTAGGATTTCGGATACAGAAATCATCAAGAGAAAACCTGCATACGTTTGTAGAGAATATTAAAGACGACAAGAAGAAATTTCATATGTATAAATATTCCATATGTACTTGAGAAACAGAAATGGACTCGCCCTCTGTCACGTCGTCACCTCAAATGTGCCTCCGGTGAAAATAAATCGTGGGTAATAAATACTATATACCTCTGCATATTCCTTCTGAGCCCCTTGTGGGAAGGCGTAAAGCGTGTGTATTAACACTTAATAAATATAAAAATAAGGCAATTAAATTTCACGAAGAACACATTTTTCGAAACACGGTAACAATCAACATACAAGATTACAAGTACATTATGATCCCACATTAGAAGGAGTGGTTGGCTAAACACAAAAATTGGCTAAACATTAAAAAAGAAAAGATTGTCTGAACGTTTTACCAAAATCCATTTTTCACATTAAGTTGCACAATAAAGCGACTAGAGGGCAGTATAAAGAAACTGGGATTTTTATTTCCATGACGCAATTTTTTTCCATTTTAAATGAGCAATTTCCAGGCAAATAAGAAGTAACAATTTCACGTCTATTATACCGCCAAGACTGGGAGACACCGCAGTGGCTTTGAGTTCCTTTTATTTCCTCTAGGACGTTCGCTCCGTGGACACAATTTATTTGGTTGTATTTTTGTACAACACTATTTCCGTTCAAACAAGTCGAGCGTTCTTTTAACTTTGCAAATCAGATTTTAAATAGCTTAGACTTAGTTTTTTAACTTAAGAAATTAAACTTATTAAGAGAGGTAGGGCATGGCGGGTTTCCCGTTCGAATTGGGAGCTGCCCGACTGGGGCAGGACCTCCACCTTATAGAAGTCCGTAGACAAATAACACAATTTATTGTGTTGTGTTCCTACGTGGTGAATAAGGTTTCCAATAATGAGCTCCTTGGGGAGGGGGGAGGATTGTTACATTGTGTTGGAAGCAGAGGGATTAAACCCATTATGCTGGCAGCACACTGTAACTCTCCGAACACAGAGTGGCAACGCGCAAGTGATACTTCGGTAACATGAGCGTAAATAGGCTACCGTAACCGTTTCCCATAAGGTGGGCCGTATGCTTGTTTGCCACTCTTGTTGTATAAAAAAAAAACTTAAAGTGATACAAAATGTTTAAATTATTTTCTCACAGCATTGGATCCATACAACCGACTTAGTTTTTTGTTGACTGCATTTAGCATCCTCACACCTTCCCATCAGGGTCCCCGAAGGGTAGACAGAGGTGAATAGGTAGTACCCACACACCCCACTTTCCGCCAAGTTCTGACAAACTCATTGGTACAGTCGGGATTAGAACTTGCGACCTTTGTTCGCTCCACACTCGAACCACACGGCCACCACGGCAATCTAGACCGTATATAAAATTGTACAGCATATATACACATAACGTTCACCAACAAACTTGCACGACCACAATAAAATCCAGCCCGAGTGTAGCTTTACTGAGCCAAGTTAATAATGGCTTCGCAGCGAGCGTATCAGTCCACTGCCGGCGGAGGAAGACTTATAAAACAATTATTACACCTCTTGCAACGAACGGCTGAATAATTCATAGCGCAGTAACGGAGACATGTGTCTGCTTCATAGTTAATTCAGCTTTATGCCTGCCAGCTCTCCGTAAATGAAAAGCCCGTTGTTGTTTATTTTCTGCCTTTGAATGTTTCCACTCGAACATTTACATACATAAAAAATAAGGCAATAATAATGTATCATGTTACATTTTTTCATTCTGACATTCAAGCATGGGAAATTGAAAAATTAAAGTGGAAGAAGCGAATGACGTCTGTCAGTCTAGAGAGAACTTACGAACTGCTCTAAAAAAAACAATGAGAATATTTAAATGATAGCCATGTAAGACAATGAATTGCTTCTCTTGCAAATAATTTATACGTTAATTTAGTCTTTTTTACTCTACTTAAAAGGGAATCAACGTTAGAAAGGAAACCGGGGACTATCTTTTGCCGTTTCTTCTCCTGACAGGATTTTTTCTGCTTGGAAACGTTGGTAACTGCAGTTTTATAATTTGTATGTGACGTTCAATACGTGTTCACTTCATCAAAAATCATTTATTCAACGTAAGGGTCGGGCCACCTTGCCGGGCCACTGAATAAAATATTTTTGATATCGATTTTTTTTTACCTGCCCCGTGGCGGACTATGCTTGGTTCCGGGTACACGTAAAAATTCACGTTTATAATATTAATAGGATACAAAGCCTAATTAGCCTATCTTTTGATAGAGACACATTGATAATCATGGGGGAAGGCCGTTGCCCAGCAATTGAATGTACCAGGCTAACAGCAACATAAGCGTATTACATCATAACGGATAGAAAAACCGACTTAATTTGTCTTTAATTTTCGTGTTGATGCAATAATTAATTGTAAATACGGCGAAGCGCGAATACGCTTCCTAGCATCAACAAGTTGCGGTAGCCGTTATCTCTCGGGCGAGAACTCCTGCTATTCATGCAATCCTAGTATTTCGAATAAAAATCTATAACATAAAAGCAATTGCCTTTTACATTTACTACACGGATACTCAAAATATAATCCATTTATGTACATTTACGACGGGTCCCCATTTTAATTCCAGTGATGGACGGGCAGATGTCTCTTTAATATTATTACATGATGGACTCCTACCTGGGACAAGGTTTGGAAGTGAACCATTCGTCCATAAACACGTTTACGAGTGACGCAGCCACTCTATTCCACCAAATGAACGGCAGTATACCGACTCCCGACTCTGCTCACGTGTCAATGAGAATACACGTTAAAAGTATACCTCAAGGATTTGTTATTCTCACAAATTTTAACCAAATATAAACTATGAAGCTATTGTTACTTACATTCAAATATGCAGATTTTATCCGAAACAAATGTAATAAAAATAAATGAATATTAATTAGGTAATCATAAGAAAGCTTGTATATACACACATATGTACCACATACATGTGTACGTCTTTGATTTTATCTCAAACGGTTTCCTCTAGATGCTTTCCTTCACCGTGAAACTCGTGGTGTGACTTGTCACTACACTTAAGTCCAGAAAAACTCATTGGTACAGTCGGGATTCGACCTAGCAAACTTCAGGTGAATGCTCGAACTACGGCACTACGGATTTATTATTTAATAAACTAACACGACATGGTAATTTATAATATTAATGGGATAGAGAACTGACAACGTTTTAATTGAGCAATCAATTAGATAATCACACCGCAGTACCAACCACTAAGCTACGAGCATCAAATTTGGAAAGTTCAGCCACAGGGCACGCTACGAACAGTATCGCGAGTGCAATTTGGCACTAGCTCTGTTATCACTAGAGCGGTGTTTAGGCAAACTACCCGGTTCCATTTCACTCCGTAAATGTATTTTGGCATGTATTTCGTGCCTGTTGTATGTATTCTTTAACAAAAGTTACACTAATAGGCTTAAATCTAGGATGTTTTTTTTACTCCACTCCAACTCCAAAATATACTAAAAACGATTTTTTGCATCTCAGGAAAGCTATATAATTAATATTCAGTTACCTATATACGATTAAATTTAACGCGGGTTAAACCACGGTGCAATTTATTCAGCTTATAAATTGAAAAGTTATTATATCTACAAATAATGTCTAGAAGCCTAGAAAGCATTTGACATTGACATTCTAGGTGACGTTGATGCGACTGAAAAACTAATAATAATAATAAATAATAATAAAAATATTTATTCAGTATCAAACTTTTTCTTATGACTGAAAAACGAATTCCCATGTCAAGAAAAACATATAAAAAACTTAACAAAAAATGTGGGTGGGTAGCAAGTAGTACTGATAGGTATATAAACCAAACAAACCTTAAAATTATTCAAATACCGTAGACTTACATGTAAAAAATGCATAACATTGCGTACAAGCAGAGTGAACAAACATTCAGGAAGTTTTAAATAAAATATAATATCTGGCACATTTTCAACAATGAAAGCGTGGAAATGTGGAGTGGGAACGTTGCGAGGGATGAAATCGAACCTCTCTTCAAATGTAATCAGAGTGTCTGGGCAGGCTGCCAGGGCGGCTCAGCTGCTGGGACCCAAAAATACATGTGATAATAGCCGGCGCAAGATATTACGCGAATGTTCGCAACTAGGGATGGGGTACCCTAGTATTTATACCATATTTATACCTACTCATAGATATTATGTAAATTGTGCAATGAGCACTTTTATAATGGATTTTTCCCAAAAAAAAGGACAGATCAGGCGCCTTGAAAAAAGGCGAGGTCAAGAGTACCCTAAACCGAAGAGCATGTATGGAGGGAATACTGAAAGTGGACCGAGCGAAATAAGTATGTAAGGACCGTAGCAAGTGGAAAGAAAAGGTCTCTGTCTACCCCTAGGGGAGAGAGGCGTGATTATATGTATGTATTAATGTATTTTTGACGTCTTGCAAATTATGTACAGAGTGAGATATACTTATTTACTTAACGTCGCCATTATTAGAGTTCTTTTTTGGGGCAAAATATCTAAAATGGAGCCGAACGGAGTCGTCAATTTACAGTAACAGCAACCTACAGTACGAACATTGCAGCTAAATGGCAAAACTTTTTGATGAGTAAGGTCAGCTTCGCTATTCTATGCGATGCTGACAGAAGGGAGATCGGACTTTACGAGATTTACGGAGGAAAGCGTTAAGAGGAAACCAGTATAAGTTGGACAAGAAATCCAAAGACGCGTGTATTCGAGCTTTGGAAACAGCGATTGACTCGCCATCTGTCACGGTGGCACTTAAATATATCCGGCGAAAATTGGGTGTGTAGGTATGACACAACTCTACCTACCTACCTTCGGGAATACTCGTGCGAAAGCCCGAATATATAAATAATTTAAATATATCCTCACGCCTTCACACAAGGTTCCTGAAGGGCCCACACACCATAGTTTAAAAATCCTTAAAAAATCAGATGGTCAACGAAAAAATAATCCAGATTAGTCGATTATGTAAAAGTTTTATTATCACCGTGACTATGATGGATGGACCACATTTACCGCTTCGCATTGAAAAAAAAGGGCAACATTTTCATTATTTCGAGAGCGTTTCGGATGATAAATGATCTTACCTTTTTTACGGTCTGTATTTTAGTGGCGCACAGATTCTCTCGAGCACATTTATAAGGAAACTTACCTGAAACAAAAAAGTGTATATTAAACATTTTTTTTTTACAGCAATTAATAATATTTACAAAGAACAGTTGAAACTAACTACTTACAGATAAAATATTTGTCCCAAATCGGTATCCCGAGGCAACGTGCCAAGAAGACTTATTATTCTAGATTTGAATCTGTAGCTTTAAAGACCAATGAGGTTCGTGTCACGAGATTTTTTTATGTTAAATTTGTCTTATTTTCTTTTCAAATATTTCTTAACTCAGTTATTTAATGTCATGAAGTGAATGAGATATGTACTTAAGTCTAGAGAGAAATGGCGCTCTAGTTTCTCTACCTACCCTGCGAGGAGAGACAGTAATGTACATTTTATTGAATATATATTAATACTAGCTGTACCCGCGACTTCGTCGGCGTGACTTTTTTATCTTTGGTGAAAAAAAAACTATTAAAAATATCCTATGTTACTTCTAATACCTCCAAGAATATGTGTACAAAGTTTCATGATGATTGGTTAAGTAGTTTTGACGTGAAAGCGTAACAAACGAACATTCACATTCACATTTATAATTTTAGTAAGGATTGATGTACATATTTTTTTACATAAGTAACGTATTACATCTACTAGACCGCAGCACTATCTTCATATTGATACAGACCTTGCAAAAACACACAAGTAGGGGTGTTCTTGCAAGTTCTGTAGAGCTTAAAATTGTTGTTAAAGCCTATTTTATATCATCTACGTAACACCAACTTCGTGCGACAAAACTAGCCCACTCTAACACAATACAGCATGTTTAGTAGCATACCTACGAAACTACACAAAACCAGTTTAATTGTCTTACGCAAGTTGGCGTATTTTAACGGGCAATTACCGTAGTTCCCAACTTGCACGTACAAGTTGGTAACCGCAGGTTAGGGTAGGCACGATTCCACTTTCAAACTTTGACCTGCATTTATTTACGTCAGTGTTGCGCGCAGTACTGTATGCATTAAGCTCTTGGCGCTATATATTCTTATTTATCGTGTTTACTATATACATGATCTATGTCTTATCCATGTGATCACAACGTATAAAAAGATACATACGTTTTTAAGTGGATTGGGGATTTTTAAGTGATAATTTGCGTGAAAAAAAACAATGTGAAAAGTCTACTTCTAAAGGTATACAAAACCATTGAATTCCAACCCCAAGTGGATAAAAAATAATGTAATAATAATGTGTAGTGTATACACCTCAAACAGTTAATTATTTTGACCTGACAGACAGATCCTGGACATAAGGTATCAGGAACAGGTACATACTTATATAGATGTACTACCTTACTAGGAAACTTAATATAAGTTTAAAAACACTAATAACCAAAACATTAATAACTCTGTATATTTTAATATACAGAGTTATTAATAAATATTCCATAATAAATACAAATAAATATTCCAACACACAAAAATGCGTTGTAGAGGGGTTGACACCCGCGCACAATCGCTCAGAAACATGCATTATTTTCTTCCCATTTAATTTTTGCATCGGTTAGCCAGCCAGTTGCAGTATACAACACATGTTACTGCTACTGGCTGGAAAGAACAAGCTCTGGAAGTGTCTGGAACCTGTAAAAGTCGCCAGCGTATAACGAATCGCAAACGTTTGACAACATATCAAATTAAGAAACATTTTTCCATGCTCACGCACCAAAGCGGGCCTTTGAAGTTTTAATGCTCACCCAAAAGCGTAAATTCACGGATGGTTTGTGAAAATATGCATTAAAGCATATTTTGCTTGGGAGTACGCGTGTGTTACACGTGTCTGTTGACGACGTAATTTGGAATTATTCGAAGGCATTCTTTACTTGTATATAAAATGATGACGTCATAACTCCCCAATGGAAAGTTCCCGCACGCACAGACTGTGGAATTAACTCTCCGTTGAGACTTACGCTAGAGAGTATATACATCATCATGGAGTTTTTCAGAGATTTCTTCAGGGTTGCTGAGCTTTGTCGAGCGAATCCTTTGTGTTGTAAGCGTTATAGACGGCAGCCGCTTACCATCGTACTTCATATATAGATGTAAGTTTTCCGAGCAAAAAGAGCGAGCAACCATAGAGAGCATTATCATAAACCCCTCCATTTACTCAGGGACCCTACATTAAGTAAGTACGAGATGTAACTTGACTGCGTCATCTAATCTCAGTAAGTTATAAAAGAGAGCCCGGATGGCCGAGTGTTTCAAGTGCACGAGATACTTGCTGTAAAGGAAGACATGAAAAGTAAACCTGTATATCACAAATGGTCATACATCTTACTAATATTATCTTATTATAAATGTGAATGTTTGTAAGTTAGGATGTTAGCTTTGTTCTTTCACGGCAAACCGGCTGAATCGATTTGGCTGAAAGTTGAAATGGTCAAAATCAAAACCAAAATCAAAATCAAAATATTTTATTCAACATAAGGGACACAGGGAACACTTATTGAACGTCACGTTTAATATAGACTAAAGTTACCACCGTTTCCAAGAAAAAATACCTGCCAGGAGAAGAAAATGATGAAGGTGATAGGTGATAGCTAGGAATAGGACATAATAGGCAACTATTTATCGCGAAAATTCAAACTTACCACAAGAATAAAATTTGCCTTGTTATTAGTAGAAATTCAGATTTGCATCAAATGATACCAACACTCCTTAGTGCATTTGATTTAAATTACGTTTCTGACACATGTTTGAAAACTCAATCCTGTCATTACAAAAATTCCAAATAATTCGATGTTCTAATATTATAAAGGCTAAGTTAGTATGTTGCTCTTTCACGGCATATATATAATACATCATTGTTTCACGGCATAGCGGCTGAACCGATAGGAAAATATTACAGCTACTTTTTCGAACTCCACGCGGGCATAAGCTAGTAGGTAATATTTATTTTCACCAATGCTCACAAGAGTCCCAAAACAAAGGTGTCCCTTTGTTTGCCGAAAAATACATTTTATATTGACATATGTCGAGTCCCGCCATCTCTCAGTCACAAATTTTCATACGCTTACCAAATGCCAGTTTGCTCGCCATTAGACACACCACCAAGTTTAGAAAATCTTTATATCTGCATTACAAGTTCACGAAAATCAACAAATAATTATGCAGAATATATATCGCGTCTTCGAGTGCAGTCGAGTTAGTCACAAACCCTTAGCTTTAAAATAAGATCCTTTCTCGATAAATGCTTTGAAAGAGTCCGTATTGCATTTTCCGCTCAATGGCATTGAATGAGTGTAAATTTTCTCCCTTGAAAGGTTTAAAAAGGATTTAAGTGCAATGAAGATAGACGAGCAAGATAGTTAAGAAGTAGTTTTAAAACCTGTGAAACCAATTATAAAAAGGTTTATTCGAAGGCTCATCCAACCAATTCGAGATTCACGTTGGATTATGAAAACTCAGTAATTTCCGCTCACGATTTCGCTAGAATTACATAATTTCCACGCCATTTTATCCTTATAGATTGAAGAAAAACCTTTTCTTTTGCAAACGTGATTTTTTTTAACTGAATCGGTTCAAAAATGTAGTGACTCGCGAAGGAGTGACACGGTAGACTGAAGTCGGATCTGTTGATCTAGGCTTACCACAACCATTTAACTTTTTGTTGATTTTTCATAGAGAAAGATTTCAGAAGGTCCAAAAAAAAAGGGTTATTTGGCTTAAGGAGCTCCTTCGCCAGTCGGGCAAATTCGAACCCGTTATGCAACGAAACGTACAACGAAATTTTACAGGGTAGGTCAATAATAAGCTCTCTCGCTCATTGGCACGTAAATATATTTTGGGGGAGCCATGTGAGAAGGCGTGATAAACTGAATGAATATAAACGTGTATATCGCACGTTTAATGATGTCGAGAGACCCATAAACCGTTAATTGTATGTGAAATAATGAGCTGCTTTGAATATGTCCCTGCTTATTGTTCGAGGGCAATTACAGCTTGTATAGTCATAAACACAACTAAGCGACCCACACGCCTGTTAAGAAGATAGCTGTCGTAATTTACTTATGTATTATATATGAGATATTTTAGTTAATTTACAGTAGGTACAATAAGACTAGATATTAAAAAAAAAAACATCACCAACAATTGTTACATTAGTACATGCATACAAGACAATGACATTATGTATAGTCTAAATATACCATTTCGTGTATTGTATGTGACCACCACATGTTTAAATAATTGTAGTTGTACTGTATTTTGGTAAATTAAATAAACATGTTTCATTATAAATTTAATCTTTCAAAACGAGGGACACAAAATATAATTTGTGACCATTACAGTAAAGAAATGAACAAAAAACACACATAAATTCAAAAAAACATATAAATTCAATAAAATATACATATTGTTCTATCGTGTGTGCATATAGCACCTACAACGCAAAGCGAGCTTAATCGCACAGTATTTATAAGTGCGAAAGTCTTTTGGTCAAAATATTTCGCGAGGCAGGCACACGTCATTTCATGACGTATATCCTCACACCTTTCCACAAGGGACCCCGAAGGGATAAGCAAAGTTGTGTAGAAAGTACCCATACACTCACTGTTCGCCAGAGATATATTTTTGGTGCCAACGTGACAAATAGAAAGAAAAGCACTCATGTCTCTTCATGCACGTTCTTCGGTTTCGAGTACTCTTGACTGCACAGGCCCTGAATTTACGTGTAGTACTTTTAACCAAAGTCTTCAGTGCTGTATTGGATCACAAATAATGCCGTTTAGCACCGCGGGACGTGCATACATAGCTCTATATTAATATACAAAAAAACTGAACATACAAACACGACACGCAGAGCAGAACTGTGCGGGGACGGCACAAACAAACTTATTCAATAACAAAATAATATATATATAGTATTTTATCAGCAGTGTGTTTGCGGAGTCGTGCAACACACGCTGAGTTTTATTAACTTACGCCAACTTTTGTTCAAACATTTTCTTGTGAACCGGTGTAGGGTTGACTAACGTCTGTTTTATGTAAGAAAAAAACGATTCATAACTGTCAATGCTTGTAGATATTTTAAAGTTAAAATATATTTGCTTATTTGATATTATTCGATTGAATACTTTATATAAATAATATCTGTACACTGCGGTTTCACTCGCGTAAAAATCGATTTCATTATTATAATTTTATCTAGATTAATTTTCTGAACAAAACATTTTATGTGTTCCAGCTAATAATCTATCTCTGTACCTAATTTCATTCAATTCCGTTCAGCCGTTCTGGCGTGATTGGGTAACATCCATACCTTCTCATAAACTCTGATTTATAATATTAGTAGGATTAAATTTTGATTTGCTAATTTGTATATCTAGAGAAATCTGGCGCTCTCTCTCTCTGCTTACTCCGCAAGTCTGTGATAATATTTATTCATATATTTTTATATTTAGTTTTCATGATTGACAACCCTGCGCATCGTGTACAGGCACGTGAAGGAAAATAATACACTCTCTTGTTGTTTAAGGCCATTTGTGTTTAAATCGAATCAGAGCCTGTCGCCGCCACTGCGCGCACAGATACATTCATTTGTACGATATTTGCCTTTAATTTCAACGTGCGCATAGAATTTCACGCGCATTTCTTCGTCAAACAATGTTAACCACACTTATAAAACAGTATTTGTTTTGATGGTAATTTGTACGTATTGTTGTAAGAGAAAAAGAGGTCTACTGTATCCTACATATATTGATCTATCGTTATTATTAAATTGTATGCATGGGCACATTAAGAGTAATCGAAAAAGCGAGCATGTGTGAAGAGACAGGTAAATGTGGGTGAAGCGAAAAGGTCTGTAATGGAGAGAACTGTCGCTCTTTGCTGCACCTAGTCCGCGAATTCCCGGCGTCGTCTTATTGTAAGAGCTACCGGGTAAAAATGGCAAAAAATTGCCGTACATCTAGAGGAAACATTGTACGTTTGAGAAGAAAGACAGTTATAATATGTACAGACTGACTACACAGATGAAGAAAAAAGTTACCAAAGTGATGTGCTAACGATGTTATGTCACCGATATCCGCTAGTTAACGCCGAGCCAAATATGATAATGTAATTTTGCGGCCTGCCATCAATAGTAACCAAATACGCAACGTTCAATCATAGCCGCAAACCGAAACGACGCAAACAAAGCCGATACGACACTAAAATATTAGTTTAAACTTGTTTAATGATTAGTCATTTAACCACATACAATTTTCGAACATATAACAGACGTTCCATCCATCCGCAAACAAATCCCATTCAGGGTGCACATCTAGGAAAACGTAACGAAGGGAGGGACATTTTCATTTTTAAAATACATGAAATTTAAGAAGGCACACCTAAGCCAATTAGAAAAATATCGTAACGAATTCAAACAATGACTTATATTACAAGTATCATCAGATAATAAAATATTATTATCTTAAAAATGTTGGCAAAACTTATTTGATTTGCGTCTATCAACGTAAATTTTAACATAACGTAAATTTGTTATATTATACGGTAATGCGTCCGATAAAATATAGTGTTTCTTATGACGTATAGGGAGTTCAGTGAAATTGCGTAGTGCGCAGGAGTAAATTGCTTCAGGCACGGCGACAAGAAGCCACCTCTTATACTTATGATTTAAGATCAAAACAAATGTGTCTGATTAAAATCCATTCTTAGCCGAATTCAAAAGGAGGAGATTATTAATTTGTATTTTTATACATACATATATTATTTTTTTACAATTTTGTGTTATCCCATTTTAATTCTTCGACCTACAATCTATTGCTTAATCGAATCTTTTTGGTCGAATCGGTTACCTTTGAAATCAGCACGATTTATTTATCCAAACGGACCATTAAAATGTTGCTCATCGTGTGTATTAAGTAAATCCTAAAAGGGTCTTCGGTCGTTTAAACGAACATTTGAAAAGTAATACATATAAAAACATTACATAAGCACACATAGGTACATACCGGCATGACACCCCAGGGGATAATTAAGCGCTTTGATTAATCCGCCTCGAATGGACCGCACAATTAAATGTATGTAGTATGTAGGGCTGCATTGTTTGTATGACAAGCAGCATCGTCTTGGGCATTCCATGTATAACAACACAAGTCTGGACAACGCCCAAGACATACTCCTCTAATATTATTAATGCGTAATGTTGGTTACTCAATGCCGCCAGAAGGGCTGAACGGAATGGAATGAAATGGGCATAGAGAAAGATTATTAGCTGGATTAACACATAGGACTCTTAGGATATAGGAAGTTTAGACATAGGAAGTTGTGGTGTGTCAAGGCCGAGGTGTGTCAACACTCTCTTTTCCCCAGAGATTTTACATTAGGTGCAGACGGGACAGGTGGCGAGTCCATCGCCGTCTCAAGCACGGCTGTACATACATACATGATTGAATTTGTTCTCAAACGTACGCAAGTTTCCTCTCAATATTTTTCTTCACAGTCAAGCTAGAGGTATGATTAATTATTATATTTAAGTTTAGAAAATGTATTGTTCGAAATATATCAATTACGTTTTGTATTGTACCAACCAAATAGTAATACTGAAAAAGTTGACAGCGTCCAAAATTCGAGCCAGATCAAAGTATAATTAATGTCAGGGTTAAAAAGGACTGGACCATTTTCATACTTAAAATATACTGATAATGTCCACGAACTTCTGTGGCTTTGAGAACAAATGGATCAGAGTATTTTGCGGTGACGGCCGGGTACAAACAAATTTATTCGGTAACAGATTTAAGGTAAATTTTGTTTTTAAATTATTCGTGGCAGTACCAACCATGACCAAAGTAGAATTAGCTTTAGGTGTTAATGCAAATTCTAGCCTTTGACTAGAGATGAAATCCTCGTAGAGTCCCTAACAAGAAAGTCAGAGATAGATAGAGAGAGAGAAAGCTGATGGTAGGATGAGAGCTTTATGAGAAAGATATCGCTTAAAGTATATATAATATATCCTCACGCCTTCCCACGAGGGTCCCCGAAGGGGTAGGCAGAGGTGTATAGTTAATACCCACACACCCACTTTCCGCCAGAGGTACATTAAGTGCCAACGTGACAGATGGCGAATCCATCGCCGTTACTCAAGCACGACTATACATACGCCTTTGAATTTCTTCCCAGACGTATGCAGGTTTCCTCTCAATGTTTCCTTCACCGTAAAGCTCGTGGTGTACTAATCACTGTACTTAAGTTCAGAAAAACTCATTGGTACAGTCGGGATTCGAACTTGCGACCTTTGCGTCGCAGGCAACTGCTCGAACCACTCGGCCACCACGGCTATTGTATTGTAATATTGTAAAGTATATATATATCCTCACGCCTTCCCTCAAGGATCCCCAAAAAGGTAGGCACGGGTGTATAGGTAGTAACCACCCACTTTCCGCTAGAGATATATTGAATGAATGACCAGAAAAGGTCTATTTGACTTCCTTCCTCGACTTCACAGATGGCTTGATGCATCAGATGCTCAACCGTATAATAAGGAAGGGTATCTTGAACATTAAATAGTCTGGAAAACTAATTAAGTATCAAAATGACACTTAATTAATTTGCTTGCCAGAGCCAAGTCGAGCGATTTAAAAGCGTAAATGTCCAGACATATTAGGTTTATGTTTAACTAACGATCCGTGAAACGAAATTATTCCAGGGTCGCCATTTTAAACGTAGCTTTAACACGGTTTCACAGTAACTTGGTGACTTCGTGTTAAACTTGTATACTTTATTGATTACGTATTACGTAGTGTCTGCATATTTCAATTATAATCATCTGATTAACGTTTAACGGCCGTTTGGTCTAGTGGTTAGAGTTCCTGACTGCGAAACTTGAGGACGCGTGTTCGATTCCCGCTGAGAGCAGATATTTATGTGTTTAACACGAGTATTTGTACCTTAGCTTTTCCCTGGAGGACAGCATGGAGTACTTCAAGAGGGTGTGAAAAGATACCTGCAGGGTCGGCAGCGCGCGAGTGATACCCCTGGTGTTGCAAGCGTCCATAGGCGGCGGTAACCGCTTACCATTAGGTGGAACGCATCCTTGTTTGCCACCCGTGTAGTATAAAAAAGACGTTTCTTCATATCTTCGAGGATTTTCAAAAGTTTACTTATATAAACGTATATTTTATAATATAAGCTAAGCAGCTACAATATACGCAGCGTTACGTTGGCACCTAAAATATATATATGCCGAAAAGTGGGTGTGTAGGTAGTGCACACCTCTGAGACAACCTTCGGGGAACATGGAGTGAACACACAGTGGGATGGCGTGAGGGTATATATTTATAGGTACATTTGTCTTCGCGATAGGGAAAAAAGTTATTCCATTGTATATTGAGCTACTTTGTAGAGTAAGGTTTGACACTCCAAGCATTATATGTGCCCATTAATCATTCCCACATCTGTAAAAGTTGCCACCGAAATCTTCCCACAAGAGTAATCAGTACATGAAGATTGACGGCTGACCTTTCTGTTGTTTTACGAGCCCGCATACAAACTTTACCGCCTAAACCTTTTCGCGTATATTTTTAACTAGCCGAGGCCCGCGATTTCACCGTTTGCTTCTGGATTAAAACATATCTTATGTGTTAATAGTAAGAGAGGTAGCGCATAGAAGAGAGGTAGAACGGAATTCCCGTTCGAAATTACCTTCACCTTATATAAGTTCTTAGCTAACACTATTTTTTGTGTTGTGTTCCTGCGCGATGAATAAGGTTGCGAATAATGAGCTTCTTTGGGAAGGGGAGGATTGTTATATTGTGTTGGCAGCAGAGGGACAGTCCCATTATGCTGCCAACTCTCCGAACACAGAGTAGCAACGCGCAAGTGATACTTCGGTATTAGGTAACCGCTTCCCATCAGGTAAGCCGTATGGCTGTTTACCACTCTTGTTGTTTTAAACAAAACTAATACTATATATGAAGATACTGATGAATATGGACGTAGCGAAAGAGGTATGTAAGTCTAGAGAGAACTGGCGCTCTATACTCTCTGCCTACCCCGTTAGGGACTTGGCGTGATGATATGCTATGCTTATACTACATAAGTGTGTTACTCAATTCCTTTCAGTCGTTCTGGTGTGATTAGGTAACGAACGTCTTCAAATACTTTCGCATTCATAATATTAGTCCTTTAAATGTAACGATCCAGAGAGCCTCCAATTCGGCGTGAGTCTAATATTAAAGTTAACAGCCTCACCGCGACTCTATGCGTGTGTTACGTATGCTTTCATCGTTCTGCTACATTATTCCCAGGGTCTGTGGGGAGACGCGCTCCGTTAAAGGGTAAATGCTGTTTTGCACTTTATCAATATTTGATGCTTGTGGAAAATTTCCAGGAAAGTTCACGGGCATATTTATTTATTCACCGCTCGGATCATGTAATATTCGCATGACATAACCGTAATAATAAAAATTAATAATGCGACAACTCCATTAGATGTAAAACTGCAACCCCGAAGACTTCCACGCCTTCTCACTAAAGGCCCCGACAGAAATTACACAAATCTACTCTTGTGCCGTACTAAAAAGGTCACCACGAGCTTTACGGTGAAGGGAAACATCGAGATTAAACCTGCACACGTCGGACCCTTGTGGGAAGGCGTGAGGATATATTATTATTTTATATAATGAAATTCAGTCTGTATGTCTGTATACATATGATTACCACTTATTCACTTTGAGTCTATCTATTGATGAAAACAGGATTGGACGCAGTTTAAAACTTACGCCAAACACGAAAGGCTGGTACCACTTTACATATTGCAGAGGTAGCCCGTACCTAATAGCCGGGTAATTTGTTGTATCCCTCCGATACCTGGTTATCGTCGATAGACCCGTGACTTGTAAACAAGCACTGTAATAGAGTTCATAATTGAGGAGCACTTATTGACCCATAAGACAGGCTTAAATTGTGGTATTTAGAGTGGATGGTAAATCTCAATGATTTTTGGACAAAACTTAAGGGCAGTCAGGATTCAAACTTGAGTTTGCATGTAACTTTATTTGCACACGACCGACAAGGCGGTACATACATTTCATCGCAGGTAGAGCGTAGAGCGTCAGATCTCTACGCATATATGTAGATCTCTTTAGTTTCATGGAGATTCATTAGTCTGTTCAAACGTAAATGACCAGGGAGGAGGGGTGTAGCAGAACCCTTTGTTCTGCGGAGATATAAATATATAGGGGCCAACGTGACAGATGGTATACGAGAATGTAGTTTTGCTCGATGCTTAACTACATCTTGAAAGCATAATCTGATACATCTTTCATGTAATCTTGGTTATGTAGTACTATAATAATAATATAATATAATATATTCTCACGCCTTCCCACAAGGGTCCCCGAAGGGGTAGGCAGAGGTGTATAGGTAATACCCACACACCCACTTTCCGCCAGAGGTATATTAGGTGCCAACGTGACAGATGGCAAGTCCATCGCCGTTACTCAAGCACGACTATACATACGCCTTTTGAATTTCTTCTGAGACGTATGCAGGTTTCCTCTCGATGTTTTCCTTCACCGTAAAGCTCGTGGTGTGCCTAATCACTGTACTTAAATTTATAAAAACACAGTCGGGATTCGAACTTGCAACCTTTGCGTCGCAGGCATCTGCTCGAACCACTCGGCCACCACGGCTTTCATAGAGATAGTAGATGACTAGTTTAAACTATTCGGCTATCCTAGCTCTTATACATATTGGGTCCCCGAGGGAATACGCAGAGGTTTGTAGTAATCAACGTCAATTTTTAAATCTATAAATCAAAATAAGAAGTACCGAGCAACCTAAACCAACCATATACTTACTTACCTACTACATATATACATATGTCCATTAATATACACATAATATACGTGACGTGTATTGTTGATCGGAGACGTAACGCGTACTGACGTTCCATTTTGCCTCACTTCACGTCATGCAGGTAAAAATCTTATTCACGTAACATCGTTCGTAGGTAAAATTTCCCCAAGAGCGAGTAGCATCGAGATGTTGGAATATGCAAATTGTAGGGTGGCACTCGCGACTAGAGCCCTCCGACTTCCATCAAGTGGGAAAATATTATCATTGGAAATTCTTTTACAAGCAACTTATTTCGCGATGGAAGATTATCCTGGGAGGGTATTATCGGCCAGTGTGGATGGAAATGTTTTTTTAATGGACACACGGATGGACAGCTCAATTGAATATCTCAATGAAAAACTCCATTATGTGTAGGCTTCTAAGAGGTTGCCGGGTAATCCCTATTATATATATCCTCATGCCTTCCCACGAGGGTCCCCGAAGGGGTCGTTACAGGTGTACCTATAGATAGTACCCACTTTCAACTTGAAAGATGAAGAATACATCGCCGTTACTCAAGCACGTCTTTGAAATTCTTCTCACATGTATGCAAGTTACCTTACGATGTTTTCCTTTACCGTAAAGCTCGTCGTGTGACTAACGACTGTACTTATATTCAGAAAAACTCATTGGTCGGCATTCTAACTTGCAATCCGGGTATTGTGGGCAACTACTCGAACCACTAGGCCACAAAACTAATATAAAGTCACAGTTGAACTACAGCAACAAATTATCTAAGAGATATACTCCTGATATTTGGGCAACACTCATTTGAGACCAACAAAAAATTTACTCAAACTAAATCCACCGCACGTCCTGCAAAGGCAGAGAGAGATTGGCCTCTAAAGACGCGACGTGGCGACCCCTCTAATTATAATCCCTTAATTGGGAAAAATCACGGCAGCTTTTCCCTTTTTATCAGGGTTCCGTATCAAATGGGACCAACCCTTTATGCTTTTGTTTGGGTAGCGTTTTTTTTTACATCACTTGAGTGGCCAACAAGCATGCGGCCCGCCTGATGGTAAGCGGTTATCGCCGCCTATGGATGCTTGCAACACCAGGGTTATCGCTCGCGCGTTGCCGACCCTGCAGGCTTTTTCTCTTTCTCTTTTCACACCCTTCTTGAAGGACTACGTACTAAACTCTCCAGGGAAAACCTCAACGAGTGTTCGCCTTTGTGGTTCCAAGGTATAAAGTATGAATTCCCCGTCAATGGCGAGAGGTGCGACTAATCAACTAACTTTACTGAAGTTCAGAAAACTCACAGTCGGGATTCGAACTTGCGATGTATGTGTCGCCAAATGGAATTTCGTTGGCATAATTTCTCACAATTAGATACCAGTTCATTTACAATTAAAGTTAAAAATGTGGTGGTTGTGGGGATAGACATATTGAATGAATTTTGTTTCATTCGACACACGAAATAACAACATAGTAAGTAAATTCAAATAAGACAAAAAAGGTTTTCAATACCATTGAAATATGCTTTAGCTATCTCTTCACAGTGTAATGAAGAATTACAAAATTCAAGAGCATCAAAAATGTACATGCGGCGACCCTAGAAAGGTCAGGCGGCGGACGGTCGGGGCCCTAACGAATGGCATACTACCCCTCTGAATACGGAATAAAGTTCCAAGATTATCCCGGGTACCTGTCAGTTCTGTAACTCGTTTAGTACAATCGTTCCCTACTTTACTATTTGATGGATTAAATTAAGTGCTCGAACATCGATCGGACACTCAAGGATTGGAACGTCAAGAGAAATCTAAACCGGCGACGACAATATGATGAACCGAAAGACGTATATAATATATGAATTTCGGAGTGATAATATACATATACTACTACATTATATATCTACTTCTTCTTCTTCTTCTCAGCATATATGCGTCCACTGCTGGACATATGCCTCTTGCATGGATTTCCAAGCTGATCTTGATGCGGCGATCCTACTCCAGGTCGGCCCTGCCGTCTTTTTATATCGTCCGACCATCTGGCTTGCCGTCTTCCAACGCTTCTGCCACCCGTTCGCCACATTTTATATACTATACTACAATGGTAACCTGTACTACAGGTATTATATACCTATCTCAAGGACCAGTCTCACTCATTATTGAGTGTGAAACCTAACTGTTGGGTGAGAAAATAAATAAATTATTATAGGCACCTAAAATATATCCCTGGCGGAAAGTGGGTGTGTAGCCACTACCTATACACCTCTGCCTTCCACTTCGGAGACATTATTTTTACTTAGGTATCAGCGAGTGCGGGCTCGGACTCCGTGACGTCACTTATGTCAAACTAGGCAAGCGACTAAAAGATATGGCCTTTGAAAATCCTTATTTAACACCACGACTTACCACCAACATCCCATCACTCTTATCAACAAATATGAAAAACACGGCATTAGAGGCGTGTCGAAAGCCAGTTCACAGCGCGATCTTTATGTGTTTAATTAACATAAGCAGTTGTCGCCGCAATGTGACTTACCGCTGGAAACCTGGGTTTTACCAGATCGACCACGATAAGGGCTACCTTTGCTTGACATAGAAACACGAGTCATGGGTAAATTGTTATGGCAAACAATCAAGAATCAACCTTAAGGATACTCGAAATCAGTAATTGGATGTAGCGAAGTCGTAGCAAAATTGGATTAGTCACACCACGAGCTTGACGGTGAAGGAAAACATCGACAGGAAACCGGCATCAGTTTGAGAAGCAATTCAAAGGCGTATGTATAGTCTTGCTTGAGTCACGGCGACGGACTCGCCATCTGTCACGTTGGCACCTAAAATATATCTCTGGCGAAAAGTGGGTGTGTGGGTACTACCTATACACCTCTACCTACCCTTTTGGTTAGGGGTGAGGATGTAGCAAAAGATGAAATGAAGCTCGATTCGCGCTGATTATATAAATTCACGGCTCCCACAAGAGTCCCTGACGGAACAGGCAGAAGTGTGCTTGAAAAACGGCCATGGACTCGCATCTATCAGTCTCGCAGCTAAAATATGTCTCCAGCTAAAGGTGGGTATGTATCCTACGCACCTCAGCCTATCCCTCGGGTAAAACTTTGAAGCACAACAACAAACTTGTCCGTCATAAAGCTCAAAATCGGGCACGAGCTAATTGCGTAGTTTCATGTAATCCCTTCTAGTGGCACATTAAGTGCGTAGCTGAATGCAAGAACTTGAGAAGTGGGGAATAGAAAGCGTTGAATGTGGGTCGGGAGTTGTTTGTTAAGTAACATTCGCCTGCATTCACCTACATAATTGCATTCCCTGCAGTGTACATTAATTTCTATATTTCTATTCTCCGCGCCCCATGCATTCACTCGTTCTCTTCATATGCAAGTGCTATGCATTCGTGTCAATGTATATTTTTAAGGGCATCGTTGAATAGAGACGTGCTTCTGACGATATCTCGTTAATATCACGGCATAGAAATACACAGAAGTGTTTTTTTTTTTATGTATCTATACATTTAATAAAATCGGAGTGTCTGTTTGTAATGTTAAAATAACCGCTTTTTACTAACTACATATGGATGTATACACGGTACATATAGCAAAATATATATTTTTAAAATTTTTGTCTGTCTGTCTGTTCGTTCCGGCTAATCTCTGAAATGGCTGGACCGATATTGACGGGACTTTTTCTGGCAGCTGATATAAAAAGGTGATTTTTGTTAAATTCCACGCGGACGAAGTCGCAGGCACAGCTAGTATAAAATAAATAAATATGGATTTTATAGCCAAATCTTGAGAATATTCTATACTTATTTTTATAAATGCATGATATTCACAAATAGTATGCAAATACTATATTAAGAAAGGTAGGGCATAACGGGTTTCCCGTTCGAATTTGGAGCTGCCCGTCTGGGGCAGGACCTCCACCTTATAGAAGTCCGTAGCCAAATAACACATTTTTTGTGTTGTGTTCCTACGCGGTGAATAAGGTTCCCAGTAATGAGCTCCTTGGGGAGGGGGGAGGATTATTATATTGTGTTGGCAACCGAGTGATTAGACCTATTATGTTGCCAACACAGTATAACTCTCGGAACACAGAGTGGCACGCGCAAGTGATACTTAGGTACCGTGAGCGTAAATAGGCTACGGTAACCGTTTCCCATCAGGTGGGCCGTATGCTTGTTTGCAACTCTCGTAGTATAAAAAAAATATATGGATGTTTGTTAGTCACGCCAGAATTGATGGATGTCCTTGAATGAAATATGGCACAGGGATAGATTATTGGCTTTTACATATTAACACTCCGATGTTGCGAAAATAAATTTAGATAAAATTATACTAATGAAATCGATTTTTGCGCGGGCAACAGATAGTTAACCATAAAACATGCATATGAGCTCGCAGAGTTACACAATCATAGGGATCATAAGATAAGCATGGAGAGTTAGTGCCAATTCATTTTCTTCATTTCATTCATTCAATTTTCAGTTTATTCATACATGCTCGCCGGTTTCAGTTCTCTTGTCGTTAATTATTCGATCGATGTGATATAGGTAGTTGGAGCGGGATCTCTACTTCTACATACTTTCAGAGTGTTTATTTGTTTGATAAACCTTTTTAATAATATGATGCATACATGATATTATTAAAAGATGGTGAGGGTGATGTTACACTTCTGTCTATCCCTTCGGAAATTATACCATTTCTTTCTGCTGCTAGCAAATTAATAAAGAAAATTTACACATGCAATTCTGGTAACTTAGTACTAATATGAACACGATCAAATATACCTAAAGATTCGTTTATTAAACAGCTTTATTTTTATTCACGCGCTGCTTTTCACAACCAAAAAGTTTCCAAAATAAACATAATTGGCGTGCGTTGAAAAAGCAACCATACTGCACAGCTCTAAGACACAAAACGATCAGTGTATGCAACACACTAATACGGAACTTAATGTGTACTGAACCACATCACCCTGATTAAGATCGGCAAAGAGTCAAAGCCACCCTGTCGTTAGGGGGCGCCACGGTACATTAGGCGGTAAATTAAAACATGCCTTATTTTCGTACTTCGAGATTGAAATGGAAAAATATCTTGGTCGCACTGACAAATGTTACATATTTATAGCACTCTGTGTTACGACTATGGAGTTGTTTCACCTCTGCCTATTCAAAGATCTTGATAGGAACGCAAAGGTGTAGCAAAAAAATGTGAGCCGTCACGGGACGCTTGGCAGATGTGAAACATCGACATTATTTTGTAAAAGTAATATGCAGAAAAGAACAGATTGTGATAGGAACTAAATATGTCATAATGATAAAATAAAATATTACGTTTTTTTTTCTAGATAACGATGACTATTTATTGAATAAACATTTATTTTCATTAAATAAAAAAATTACGAATTTATTTCAAATCGTTACCACTTAATTCGTAACGTCGTCGACTTCGGTAATACATAGTTATATTCGATGTTTCCTCTGAGGACGGTATTACTGTGACAATTGGTCGATGGTAACTGAAGTATGGCGACGCGTCGCCACGGCATGCGTCGCCACGCCAGAAATCGGTCTTACGTGCGGCTATAGATGTTTCACATCAAAAACTCTTATCGCCAACGACATATTACGGTAACAACGTGACAGATGGCGAGTCGGCCGTTGTTTATTAGGCACGACTATACATACACGTTTTCCCACAAGGGTCCCCGAGGCAGGCAGAAGTGTGTAGATGTGTGTATCCACAGACCCACTTAAAGTCAGAGATATAATTTGAGTGCCAACGTACATAGCACGACCATACGTCTTTGAATTTCTTCTCAAACGTATGCAGGTTTTCGCTCGATGTTTCCCCCCACCGTAAAGTTCGTGGCGAGGCTAATCACTGTACATACGTAAAAATCTCTGGCCATTTTTGCGTTGCAGGCAACTCTAGGCTATTCTAACCACTCTGTCACCACGACTTACGCACTATACGTACGTCCTTGAATTTCTCCTTGAACGCATGCAGATCATACTCGTCTTCTCTTACAACGTTTTCCTATCACTTAGGTCTATGCCATGTCTGTATATAACAGGCAGGCAGACAGTTGGCTATTAGTAGAAATATACAAGTTTCAAACCAAGAACAGCACAGCTACATGAAGTTCCCACATGTTGGTAAAACATTATAGTGTTTGTTTATCGATTGAGCACCGCAAATGTGAAGTTGGCAACACTAGCTCGCGATGAATGCCTCCTCTGAAAGTAGGTCGCCACGAGAGCTACAAATACATTAACGAAATAAGACGGAAAACTTTTATAATTAATGTAACACAATAACGCTGGAACTGGCAAATTAATGACCAACTTAGTATGAGATCAGACTGACCTCTGTAGACTGTTAAGTACGTAGAGTACGCAACGAGCGTACCAACTCGGCAGTCATAACTTCTGTTTGGGTGGAATATTTTGCGCAATGTGTTGATTGATGAGTCTAAATAACACTGGTATTTAACAACTGATAAATCGTAATGTAATGAATACGTATTGAGTTATCCATTTGAAACCACAATAAGATCTAATCACATGTATTTGAAATTTAAGTTGGCTTTCAATATCTGACTTAACAAATGCCTTATATAATAATAGTTCAATGTCTATATCCGAACACATACTATCTAGAATTGTTCAACACAGAACATACCTGTAGCGTAGGTCGGTTCGAGGTCATCCTCGTCGTCAGTGTGGTGGCGGCTGGAGGCGCGCGAGTGCGAGTGGTGCGCCACGCCGACGTGCACCGGCTGGATTGGCTGCTCGTAATGCTTGTGGTGGTCGACGTACACGCGGTGGTGGTGCGGACAGGGCGTCGGCGGGAGGTAGTCCGCCAGCGTGCCGCCACGGGTCAGCGTCGAGCCCGCACTCAGTGTGCCACCTCCCGAACACGAAGCCAACGCACTGCGCACTGAACCGAGGTCTAGCGAAGGTCTTCTCGACAACTCCCCGTAACTTTCCCCAAAGAGCGCGCTCGCTGGCACCGCGTGCCGTACATCGTGCTGATGGTGCGAGTGTCCGCCGTTCGATGACGAATGGGGCGACGCTGAGTGGTCTCGGGAGTCGCGCGATGTTGACGCCGTGTGTATTATGCTTTCGTCGTGAGAGTCCATCACTTCGCGTGCGGTCGGCGGGTTCGGGTGTGCGTGCACCGCGGACGTGCCCGCGCGCCTCGGGCTGCGCCCGCGGTCCGGCATCACCGACGACGCAGACCAATATCCCCAAGCCATGTTTCTAGTTCCTTACACTATTGTGACATAAACACGAGGGAAGACTGCGGTGATCCTAGGGAAGTGACCGGTAAGATTGGCGTTCGTAGCGTCTGGGAGAGCGGACGGGGTATAGTATGTCGGGGACGCGTAATCCGAGCGTGTGGCCAGCGAGGTCGCCGAGGTGGGGGCGGGGCCGGCGGGGCGGGCGACAATTGTGTAAACGAACCTAATCTCCTTTGACGTCGGCGCCCCGGGCGAGTCGAGACAAAGCTCCGTGACCGCAAGGCGCGCAGCGCCGCACACGTGCTACGGTCAAAAATACTTTGACAAGTGGCAAGGCCGGGGCTGGTGTTTCAACTCGAGCGAGCCGGTAATCGACAGATCCTGTTTATATCGCAGCCAGTGATGCTCATTTCATATCTCATTGCGCCGATAGGATCGGGCGTGGTGACGAGGCTCTACTAATTTGGGTTTATTCATGCCAACCCGGAGTCGGCGGCCCGACTAAATGAGATGGAAACGCTACTGATATACACCGAACAACTAACACCCACAGCAGTGAATATGCACTTCGCATTCATAGGTAAATGTGCTAGCTAGTTTCATAGAGTAATTTTATTCGAATATATTAACTAGCGAAATAAATCGAGGCTACATTTTAAAACGGGATATTTAACATATTTATAATAATAATAAATAATAATAAAACATTAAAATATTGAATGCTACTAAAAGGGCTTACGACTCATAAACCGTTAAGTACGTAAAGTTTTATCACTACGAAATCACAGATGGGTACTTATAATAAGCATCAGTTTGGGGTAGTTAAAAGTCGACTGAGCTTCGTTAAAGACTAGTGGTGGGTTCAATTCCTAGGTAGGGTAAGAAAATATTAATTTAAACGCCTACCTACATGTAAATAATGATGGTTAATTATTACTCTAAAACACATCGTCCATAAATGTTTAACGCTGTCTGTTAAATCAGCACCTTGACCTCTTTTAATCTCTGGCGGAAAGTGGATGTGTGGGTAGTGTGGGTACTACCTACTCACCTCTGCCTACCCCTTCGGGGACGCTTATGGGAATGCGTGAGGATGGGGCAGTTATAAATATTATTTATAATTATATTGATGGAAGGAGAGGTCCTTCAATTATCTGAGGAGAGAATTAACGATTTAAATTTTATAACCTTATATAGTTACGTGAAGAACTAAGTCTATCATCAACAATTTTTAAAATTTAATTAGCGAAATACATCAAAAGTTTAAACACAAGAACTCTGGCAGTCAAGAATTATTCGTATCGTACAACGAAAGATTAATCACTCAACATACGTAATACCCTTAAACTTGTTGAAGTAAAGGCTATACAATCATGGAGCAACATTTCAAACAGGTACAAGTATTAACTGTGCTCATCACGCCAGAAAGAGATGAGATATGAATATAGCATCGAACTTTTGCTTTAATATATACAGCCTTTGAAAACGCGGACCGACCATAAAGCGAGTGAGAATTTAGACGTGTTTGAAAGAACAACTTATTTCATTACCTGTCGGCTCTTTGACGGTACAGCCATAAGCGCTTACAATAATATTGTACTAGCCGTTGCTTCGCTCTATAATGAACAGGGGGTGAGCTTAAGCAGCCGTTACCTAGGCAATAAAAAGTGATTAAATCTGGTATAAACTGTCTAATATATCCTCATGCCGTCCCACAAGGTTCCTGAAGGGGTAGGCAGACAGTGGCACAACCCACTTTCCACCAGAGATATATTTTAGGTGCGTAGACAGATGGCGAGTCCGTCGCCGTTACTCAAGCACGACTTTATACATACGCCTTTGAATCACTTCTCAAACGTATGAACTGTCTATAAATAAAAATAAATAAATAAAATAGCTTTTATTGCTGAACTTATTTTTACAGTGATTTTTCTTATAAATATGTTTACTTTATAATTTTTTTTTTTTTACATAAATTTGATATCGGTAAACGGTCGTTTCTACGTTGCAGCTTGTCTTTCGACATAGGCCTCCTCTAAAGATTTCCACTCTATTCTATCTGAAATTTTCCAGGTGTTCTAAGATCGACAGTTAATGACATGAACTGTCTATAACCGGTTTTAAAACAAATCACGATTAATTGACCAATGTCATTTAGGTCCAGTTTAAATTCGGTAAAATAGTAGAGGATCAGGAACGAACATATTTTCGAGTTTCGAGAACGGTTGGCGGGGAGCGATCGCTTATCCTACTATTAAACTAAAGTTAACCCCACTTTGTCAAAGTAACACGCAAATTTATACGGCACTCTTTTAAGTTAGGCTGGAAGCGAGCAGGCAAGAATTTTAAACAGCATGGTCGGTGTATGTTTGCAATCCCTCTTTAAATGAGGAAAGGTACAAAATGCACGCGATCGACTACTGGGGCCCATCGGGCTATTTAAGATTTTATCAAGAAAACTTCGGATAATTCCGGTATCTCCCCATAGATGCGCACTGCAATAGTGCTGATTCCATCTCCGGGCAGTCTAATGAGCGCTTTGACTTAAATGTAACGACTTTCCTCCTTGAAACATAAGTCGGAAAGCTAGTTGTCAGAGATATCTCGTATTGTGGTGGCCAAGTGGTTTGAGTAGTTTCCCGCGACACAAAGATCGCAAGTTCGAATCCCGACTGTACCAATGAGTTTTTCTGAACTTAAGCACAGTGATTAGTCTCACCACGAGCTTTAAGGTGAAGGATAGCATCGAGAGGAAACCTGCATACGCTTGAGAAGAAATTCAAAAGGCGTATGTATAGTCGTTGTTGAGTAATAGCGACGGACTGGCCATCTGCGACCTCTACACCTATACACCTCTGCCTACTCCGTCGGGGACCCATGTGGGAAGGCGTGAGGATATAATATATACATTATTAAAGTTACCGACGAGCATGTATGAAGAGACTGATGAATGTGGACGAAGCGAAAGAGGTATGTAAGTCTATGGAGAACTGGCGCTCTATACTCTCTGCCTACCTAACCCCCTCGAGGACCCTTGTGTGAAGGCGTGAGGATATATACATATTATTTAAGTTAAGTAACGTGACTAATATTTCTTTTCACAAATCACTAGCTGTACAACATGAAGGTAAGCTGTGATAACCATAATACTAAACATTTAATTTCACTCTCTACCTGCCACAGACCTTGCATTTGGCCTAAATAGAACTGGCGCTGACTGTCTACGCGCCAGTTCTCTTTATCTGATCATCAAATAAAAAAAAAACAGTCCAGATCTGGTATTACCTTCAATCTAACAAACAACCTCTCTAATCTCTGGTAAAAGTACAGTCGGAGCCTGAGTTGCAACATCTACGCCCCAACAAATCGTGTTATATTAACCGCTAAAAGTAAATAGGTCTGTACAGGAATGGCCGACTTCACTATACAACATACTATATAACATGGCGGTTTTATGAGGCAATACGCATCATAAACTAGTCTGAATGCTTCCGTCACTTTATACCAATGGGTACATAACTACCTCCCAGTGCGATATAATTTTCCTATAACCGTTGGCAACAGCCACGCCAGGGTTTTCAAAGCATACCGCTACTGCATTCGATATTTGAATGGTTAGTTTACATTACGAAGTCGTAGTAAGCCCTATTTACACACTTTAATACGGATGAAGCTATTGGAGTAGCTCTGATATTAAAGCTTTTCCAGTAGACATATTTTGAATATGGAATCGAGATTTTTTTTTATAAACACGCCAAGTCCTTTAGCTATGATATGAAAGCTTTTCCAGTAGACATACCTATTTTGAATATGGAATCGAGAATTGTTTTTTTTTATGAATACGCCAAATCCGGCATGACAGGGTCAGATTTCTCTAGTTATAGACCTACGACTACATTCATCAGTCTCTTTACACATTCCAGACAGATTCGGGTATGGAATCGAGAAATCCTGAATGCAGAAGCATGCTTTAATTGAAGAAAACAATAGCCAAATACAATGAAGAACTTGCCGACAGAATTGAATACGAGTTAATTATTACTCACACGATAACATAATGAATAGTTAGCGTTCGTAATTGGGCGAGCAATTATAACAAGACCCAACTACATAGAATATTTACTACCGTTAAGTTTTTAATTGATATGTTCATAGACAGTCAGTAAATAGTCGAGGTAATTACAAGACATTCAAATAAAGGTAGCCTAGTGTGCTTGTGTGAGTGTGTGTGTAACACTCACACAAGCACATACGCGCATTAATTGATATCACACATCGTTTGTAAACTTTCGAGTAACTTAATTTAGGTTGGTTTGAAAAATATAGAAAGGATGAGTGAAGAAAGATTCACGAAACAGATATACAAAGCAAAAGTGTGTGCAAGAAGAGGCAGAGGAAGGAACGTTCCAAAGACCTAGATCAAATCGATCGGACGCTTTAGGACGGGACCGTCAAGAGTACTCGAAACCGACGAGCATGTATGAAGGAACTGATGAATGTGGACGAAGCGAAAGAGTAATGCAAATCTAGAGAGAACTGACGCTATATTCTCTCTGCCTACCCTGTTAGGGACTCGGCATAATTATATGTACGTATGTATGTAATTATTATATAGTTATGTCCGAAATTGGCTTACTTTTGCGTTAGAGTGGAATATGATGACTAGAGGCATGTAGAACGTCGCACGTTATCGGCGACATTTCAAATCTTAATCAGCGATATTACACCTTACCACAACTGTACAAAGTCGATATTCAAATAGTGTTAAATCGTCGCGCCGGCGATATGATTCAACTGTCCTTAGCTCTTATCGGCTTTATACATCAAAGGTAACACTATAGTGGGTGTAAATAAACACGAACTTATAGAAATATCTCACGCCTACCTACAAAGATAGGTTTAAGCTAAAGATAAAAGCTAAGATTTCGCAGGAGATAGATTTAGGAGCCAACGTGATAGATGGTGAGCCCACAAACTTTTATCATACACTTATAAGTCCAAAAACTCTCATTACTCATTGTAACTCATTGGTACATTCGGGAGTCGAACTTGCAACTTTTGAGTTGCAGGCGAATACACACAAAAACACATTTTGAGTTATTCCGACACCGAATAAATCAAAATGTGTTTTGTTAAATTACACTATAGCTAAGTCTATGACGTCACGCAAAATACGCTTCATATACACGCCAATCGATTTGAAACTCTATTCGTTATATAGTTAAAAGCTAATCCTACTTTACCGTAATTGTGTCTGTCATTTCACACGAGGAGAGACACAAACTGTCGATATTGTCGGTCTATATTAAGTAACGATAAGGCAGGGCCGCGCTTGTAGCCGTGCTATATATAGTAGTAGTAGTAGTAGTAGTAGTAGTAGTAGTAGTAGTAGTAGTAGTAGTAGTAGTAGTAGTAGTCTAGAGTTTGTAACTCAATTCAATTGCTTAAGTGTCATTATTGTATATCAATTTAATATAAACATATCAATTTTTACGCAATGTGTATAGTTGGTGTAGGTAGCTAACTATTAAATACATAAATAATTTATAAATAATTATAAATATTCACAGTAAAGCTCGTGGTGTGACCAATCACTGTACTAAGTACAGAAATTACTATGCAGTCAGGATTCGAACATGTATACTTTGTGTTGCAGGCAACTACCCGAACCAATCGGCCACCATTACTCTACTTAAGCTTGGTAGAATAAAAAAATTACGAGTTTTGAAGAACTAGTAAGAAATAAAACATAACAAGCCTTTACGTAAACAACACAAAACAAAATTATACGTAACATTATTCAGTAATCGGTACGAAATAAAACGTTTTTATATATAAAACAAAAACAAAACGTTATCCAATTACATCGGTAACTTGAGAAAGATTGACATGAGCGACAAGAAGATATACTTGGGAATTAATTCGACTTGACGTCGGCCTATCTGTTGCAATGGACCACGAACTGGCAAACGTCGGGGCCCCTTGTGGTAAACAAAGTAATATTGGAACCACTTTGCGCTAACCGAGGCACAGTGCCCCTATTTGGTCATCTACAAGGACTTAAGCGATGCATCTTGTTGTAGATGAATCTCGTCACGCCAAAGGGGTAAGCAAAGGCACGCAGGTAGTAGCCACACTGCCAGATAAATTGATTATATCGTAAAATTATAATATATATCCTCACGCCTTTCCATCCCAGGGTCCCCGAAGCGATAGGCAGAGGTGCATAGGTAATATCCACACATCCACTTTCCGCCAGATATATATATTACGTGCCAACGTGACAGATGGCGAGTCCTTCACCGTTACTCAAGCACGAATATATATAAGCCTTTGAGTGGTTTTCTCTCGATGTTTTCCTTCACCGCCCGAAGTATAACTAATCACTGTACTTAAGTTCAGAAAAACTTATTGGTACAGTCGAGATTCGAACTCACAACCTCTGTTTTGCAGGCAACTACTCGAAGAACTCGGCCATCACGGCTTAATAATTAAAATAAGCAGCTATAGAAGTAGTCAATAGCGCTATTAATTACGTTGCATCCTTTGGCGTTCCTTCGGAGATTGCTCCCGCGGCTGAGCGGTGTAAGCCGGGCTTAAGCCGGGATAACAAGTTAGTCTTTAACATCTGTATGAGTTTGGTGTATTGGATACAACGTCTACGGAACATAGCCAGCGTTTAGGCGCAGCTCCTTTTCACATTCTTCTTTCATTATGGTAACTAGTGACTGCAGTTCGCCCTCTGATGACGCCAGTAAAACCGCGTCATCGGCGTAAAGTAGGCAGTTGACCACTGAGTTTCCCATTTTCACTCCACATCCGTTCGTTCTTAATGCTCTCAGAAAGTTATCTAGATATATAATGAACAGCCAGGCAGACATGATACACCCTTGTTTGACCCCCGACTTCACATCAAACCAGGGTGACATCTGGGTGGAGGTAGGGAACTGCTCACTCCATATCCAGGCAACACGTCCCAGAGTTCCTTTCGTACGACTTTATCAAATGCCTTCTCTAAGTCGACGAAAGCGCAGAAAACCCTTTGGTTAATATCAAAAACTTTTCCGCGATTTCGCGAAGCGAGGTTTGATCCATACATCCTCTTCCTGGTCTAAATCCACCTTGGGATTCCCAGATAAACCTTTCGGATCGCTCTTGCATTCTTATCGTCAGGATCTTCGTGTACACTTCACTAGCTAAGCTGACCAAGCTACCGATCCTATCCTGATCCCTTTCCTTTATAGAAAGGCACGATGACTGCTCGCCTCCAGTCATCCGGATCATTACCCTTTTCCCAGCAAGGATTGCATAGCAAATAGATGACGTCCCAGACCGCTGGTCCACCGTACTTGATCATCTCAGCCGTAATCCCATCTATTCCCGCTGCTTTTCCACATTTCAGACTTCTTATCGCACTTACAATCTCTCCCATACTTATTTTATCCGCTATAGGATCCTCGACAGATTCTGTTGGAGGCAGTTGTGTGAGTAGATCAGCGGCATCATCATCATACATATCTTTGTAAAATTCACTCCATCGCCTGAGGACGTCTGTTTTGTCAGTAAGTATGTTATTGTCCTTCGAGAAAATCACATTCATCCTACTACTAGCTGTAACACAATTTCTGGACTTCTTAACTTCCCTCCAAAAAAGTTTTGCATTGTCCTTGAAATTCTGTGACAGTTTTTCGTCTACAGTCATTTGGAACCTCTCACGCTTCTGAGCTATTATCTCTTTCGTACGATTTTTTTGCAGGCGGTATTTTTCGTTCATCTTTTCTTTCATACTCTCACTTGAGCTGGACATAGCCAAAATGTCTTGCCTTGCATCCTTCTTCTTTTTAACTTCTTCTTTCACTTCATCCCACCAACCATCGCCATTTTTGGTTGTCCGCCCTTTCGAAATGCCACAAACCTCTTTCGCGGCGCATAATATGCTGAACTTAAGGAACTGCCAACAAACATCGACACTCTCAAACACATGTTTCGGTGGACAGGCTAGCTGTTCAGATACCCTTTCTTGATATCTGTCTCTAATAGCCGCATCTTGAAGCCTCCAGCTTTTGATGCGGCCTGCGACTACAGAACAGGGACCCCCAGCGCGGGATCGCCAGCCCGCGAACAGACCTCTTATTCTAGTTATAACTAGAAAGTGGTCCGTTCCCAGGTCGGCTCCCCTATACACCGTGGTGTCCATCACCTGTGTTCTGAGTCGCTAATCTATTAGAAACAGATCTATCATGCTTCGCAAATTTTTTCAGAAACAGACAAACTACCGCCTGGAACAACTTATTATTATTTTTACATGTAATATAAAAAAAATCGAGATCAAACATAATGTGACGGTCGACCCAGTAACCTACAAAGTGCGTACTTATTCATAGGCCAAACCTCACTTAGCTTAATGCTTATCCAATTATTTTTCCTGAGCTTAAGTAGTTTAGTGAATTTGACATATTATCACGAGCGAAGGAATAATCATCATGGAATCTGTATTACGTAAATCACTATCAAGTATTATAGACTAAATAATTACTTCAGCGAAAAGAGTTATCTCTTCCATTATTATAATACTAGCTGTGCCCGCGACTTCGTCCGCGTGGAATTTAACATGAAAAATATTGTTCAGTTAAAGTCCCGTCAGAATCGGTCCAGCCATTTCAGAGATTAGCCGGAACAAACGGACAGACAGAAAAAAATTCTAACAAAATTTATTTTGGTATATGTACCGTGTATACATCCATAATATGCATTTAGTAAAAAGCGGGTATTTTAATATTACAAACAGACACCCCAATTTTATTTCTTTGTATAGATGATTTTCTTCTGGAGAAAAAAATCGTAGGGAAACTTGTATGCTTTTGAGAAGAAATTCAAAGGCTTATGTATTCGTGTTTGAGAAACGGCGATGGACTCGCCATTCGACACTATGGCACCTTAATATAACTCCAGCAAATAGAGGGCGTTGCTACGCCTCTGCTTAACTACTCGGAGACCCCTGAGGCAAATATCATATTAAGGGGACCTCTCAGAACGACCATTAGTAAATTTTTTGTGCTGTGTTCCTACGCGGTGAATAGAGGGGGGGAGGATTGTTACATTGTGTTGGAAGCAGAGGAATTAAACCCATTATGCTGCCAACACACTATAACTCTCGGAACACAGAGTGGCAACGCGCAAGTGATACTTCAGTATCGTTAGCGTAAATAGGCTACGGTAACCGTTTCCCATCAGGTGGGCCGTATGCTTGTTTGCCACTCTTGTTGTATAAAAAAAATAATAATAATAAAGATTACTAAAAGCATTATTTTCATCTTGAGACAGTAATTCGAAAGACCCCCCTTAAGCGATCGAATACTGTAAGAGCTAATTTTAAATATTCCGGAAAATTCTCATGTTTCAACTGTCAACCGTCATTAATTAGGGGAACAGTCATTAGGGGGAGATTGAAAAAGTTAAGTTCACAACTTGGAATATAAATTTAACGAAAGGGGGGACAGATAAAAACCGTTTAACGGCGGAATTGCCGCATGCACTTCCTTCAAGTTTATCACGCATCAAGTATTTGAGTAGCTGCAAAACGAGAACATATTTATTTATCTTCACGCCCTACCATGAAGGGGTAGGCAAAGGTTTAACAACACCCTCTTTTCACCGGAGATATGTTTAGGTGTCAACGTGAAAGATGGCGATTCTATCGCCTTCTCATTACATACTATTAATACATGTATATTTTTTCTCACATATACTTTAAAAGTATGATTTATTTTATTATTATGATTTTAAGAGCCGTGGTGGCCGAGTGGTTCGAGCAGTTGCCTGCGACGCAAAGGTCGCAAGTTCGATTCCCGACTGTACCAATGAGTTTTTCTAAACTTAAGTACAGTGATTAGTCACACCACGAGCTTTACGGTGAAGGAAAAAATCGAGAGGAAACCTGCATACGTCTGAGAAGAAATTCAATTCAACTTATGTATAGTCGTGCTTGGGTAACGGCGATGGACTCGCCATCTGTCACGTTGGCACCTAATATACCTCTGGTGGAAAGTGGGTGTGTGGGTATTACCTATACACCTCTGCCTACCCCTTCGGGGACCCTTGTGGGAAGGCGTGAGGATATATTATATATTATTATGATTTTCGTTAACCCTAAAGCTGATGGTGTTATAGATCATTAACTAATATTGAGAAAAAACTTCATTGCTTCACTCAGGATGCAATCTTACAATACAATACAATACGTTGCGAGCAACTACTGGAACTACTCAGCCACCACGAGTCGTATTACATTTAATATTAAAATATTGTAAGTGCTTACAAACATTTATCAGCCATTAATTCCTATTATAAGCGACGTATAATATTCGTTACTGGTGTAGAAATTTATGGTTCACTTTGAATATTAATGAAAAGTTTACACGCGTTCGCATATACACCAGAATTATATAAGGGCGTGCTTAAGTAGCCAATGTTTACACTTAAAGCTGTAATTAAGAAAACATAGTCGGTGTTAGACGTTTATGGATATGTGACAGTATATTATATGGGGTCATAAACAAACAAGCTGCCGCGTAGCGCGGGCTGAGGCCCGAGCAGCGGTTTTAAGGTCAACCAACACTTGCGTACAGTCGCCTACAGGGTTAAAAGACTGCGGGCGCGGTCCGGATTAGCCCATTAAAAAAGCTACTTCTAACCTAGTCGACACTTTCGATTAGACGCACTATTTACTTCGGCCGCGGTACAAACACGCATGGAGTGCGCTCAGCGCTCGCACGCGAGCATAATGATATACACCGTGTGATCAATATACAAGTACGTTTGTTATTCTTGCGTGTCAATAGGAGACGAGGTTCATTTTCGGCAAGTTTACGCTTTCCCGACTTACGCAACGGGATGGGCACGTGATGTTGACGGCGCGTCAGCGGATGGTACCCGGCGGTGCTACGTGAGCTCACTTGGTGCTAGTATTAGGAGTGTTAGTATCACTCGCAATTGTAAGGGTCGTAGACAAGCAGCGGGCGAGTCGCCGCCGGGTCGAGCGCCCGCGAGAGCGAGGAGCGGCGGACAGCGCGGCCGAAGCGGGACTGGGCCGTCGAGCCCCGCGCCTGCGCGCTGCCACACACCCTCGCCTCCCCCGATTGATGTAATATTTATCTTGGATTAACTACTAGGTAAGGCGCCGCGGCGACATGCGCTCCCGGTGCGCTATCAACCGCTACGCCTTTCTACTCATGCCAAATTATTCTCCGAAGGTGAAAAGGATTTGACAGAGAGGTAAATAAAGTTTTATGCAAAACCTACGATAGACTCATTTGATTAGCGGCGTCGAGGGCTCATTCGGATCAATTCTCACGACGGGCGGTCGGGCGGAGGTCGGGCGGCGCCGGGACAGCTCGGCGCTGACGTCACCGCGGGACGCACGCGCGCCGACAGGTGGGCGCAGTGCGCACCACCTATCACATGATTATGACATTTCCTATTGGATTTATGGCGGGACGTTTCACTGGAAATTGGTTGCGGTGCGTCTGCACACTACGATCGCCAACACGTGCAATAGCAGTAGGCAATTTCATACTGGATGTAAAAAAACGTTTATAATAGTCTTTATATAAAAAAGGATAACTGCCGGAAATAAGGTGAATGGAGCCATGTCGGCGTTGTTGGGCAGTAAAAGTCTGAGCAAGACTGCTCGAGTTGCTGTCCACAACGCGATAAGGCATAAGGCATGTTACATTCTTGTGGACAAATAGAAAGGATGAGTGAAGAAAGACTGACGAAACAGATATACAAAGCAAAAGTGTGTGCAAGAAGAGGCAGAGGAAGGAAAAGGTATATTTGATAATTTAAAGATCATTGAAACTTGAAAACATCAACATGAATTTGGCCTTATGATATTCAAAATAATTACGACAGAATATGCTATCACTTGTGTAAAAACGCGTTTGAAGGCGACATTTATATTTATTTTTATCTCTCCCCCGACGCCGACGAGTGCAGTCATGCTTACACACAGCCTGTTGCTGCAGTTTAAATATACAGAACGTTGAAGGAGTCTAAATGAACCATGTTTAACGAAGAATACTACAAACTATTTTAAGCTGCGAAATTGCTTGCAAAAAGCGGCAGAAGAATACCACGTTCTATAAACTACCAAGATCAAATCGATCAAAAGTCAAGAATAGAAACGTTGAGAGTACTCAACAAAATCGGTGAACATGTATGAAGAGCATGAATGAATGTGAGTGAAAAAAAGAGGTCTTAATTCTAAAGAAATATGGCGCTCTATTTTCTCTGTCTACCCCGTGAGGGACTCGGCGTATTATGTATTTTGAAACTATTTATGCACCATCCTTTATTAGAACTTTGTTAAACTCGATCATGTTACAAAAGGAGAAGGCATGTCGAAAGAATATCAATAAATAACTTGTAGGTGGTAACCGAACTTTAGTCGGACTGAAGTCTACGAGTTATCGTTAAAACATCCTAAGCGGTCGTAGACGTGCTACGAATGCGCTACGGCTACGAGCTTTTGCGCTACGATCTACGATTTATATTTTAAAGTTAACTACATATATTTTTTACCCGCGGATTGGCTGAAGGGTGATGTGGCTCGTGCTGACGAGAGAACGCAACGGCACGTGCTTAGGAAAAGTGTAGAAGTCTTTGATGCTTACCTTTGCCGAAGAAAAACGATCTCAGCGAATGCATCTCTGTTTAGGTAACAACTCCGTCGTAGCAGATCGCCTAGCACACACTAAGCTAAAATAACGACGTATGCTTCGCATTGTCGGAATGCGTCTGTATGAGCTCTGATGCTGCTCGCGTAAGAGATTTGTGGTTTGGAAATTCATGCTTTGATGTTGCAGGGATATTAGTTGCAAACATATACAAACACACTTGCATTATAGAGACTAGAGTTTGTTATATGATATGGTTTTGATAAAAGTACTTCATAGTTTTTTATTTAAGAGAGGTAGGGCATAACGGGATTCCCGTTGGAATTTGGAGCTACCAGACTAGGGCAGGACACCACCTTATAGAAATCCGTAGACAGATAACACAAGTTTTTGTGTTGTGTTCCTCTGCGATGACTAAGGTTTATAGCTTATAATTGCATATTAGGTTATTAGGATTTGCATATTAATATAGGATTACCTGTAGCTGCTAGAAGTGGGTGTGTGGGTATTATATATATATATATATTATACCTATAGCTGCTAGTCAGCTTAGTAGGCTATCGAACTAGGCAAAGGGACTGATTGGTCCCAGTTTTGCCAGCACTGTAGGTATTGCCGACGGTTAAATATTCATATTATCATCACGCCGAGCCCCTAACGGGGTAGGCAGAGAGTATAGAGCGCCAGTTCTTTTTAGACATACCTTTTTCGCTTCGTTCACATTTATCAGTCTCTTCAAACATGCTCGTCGATTTCGAGTACTCTTGACGTTCCCGTCCTTGAGCGTCACATCGATTTGATCCAAGTAGTTGGAACGTAGCCTTCCTCTGCTTCTTTAAATTATTCTGTTAAATATACTGATATGAATATATTTAACCAATATGGGCTTGTACCCAAACAAACGCTAATAACACAAAAGTCCATTGCGGACAGAGATCGCATCCACGACGATTAGCAGAGAAGTTCGTATGAATTCAATTGCCAACTTTTGCGGGAGGACCATTTCAATAGAGCGTGACCGACAGTCAAATAACATGAAGTATATAATATATATAAATATATCTAGGCATGTTTCTGTTTAACAATCTTGATGTGAGAGCTAAGCAAAGCTAATCTCAAACGATTGAGTTGGCTTCGGTCCAAAACCCAATCTTCCCTAACAATAGTCGTTTTATTTGTGAATTTGGACAATGCCTTGAGCGTTTTGTCTTTTATGTAGTCACATAATTCGTTCCAAAATTTGCATGTAAAAAGAAACTATACGTTAAGTTTCAGAACGTCAAATGTTACTGTAACAACGACAATGCAACAATTAGCAGGTTATCTTGTATTTTGAATATGCAAACCGATATATTTGAATATCGATAACATAAATCTGACACAAACCGAGTAGTCATAAAAAATTGTCAAAAGAGGATGTTTGATGTTACATCCATATAATAAAGAAATCTTAAAAACCTGATACCTTTAAACGCTGAAATAAATTACAATTTGTAGGTACATATTTATAATTATTAGTTAGGCGAACTCCATTAAACAAGGCAGTGATTTACGTTAAGTAATATATCGGGACCAGGCGCCGCGCAGGCCGAGAGCCCTGCCAGATATACACGCCAGAAGTTAAGTATGAACCCGTGGGGCAGGACGGGGCGTTTTAAATTTGCTTTATTTTACCGAGATTATAAGTTGATCGATAAAAATTGGATTTACATAATTAATATGTATACTATATTCAAAGTAACTGTGCCGCCCAGCTTCGCTTAGATTTAAAAATAAATGCTACTGAAACACGACAGTACCGCGACAGTAGAGGAAATATTTGTATGTATGTTTGTAAGTATGTAAGTATGTTTGCAAGGAATTGGCTCAAAAAGTACTGGACCGATTTTAAAAATTCTTTCAGTATTAGAATGCTACATTATCGCTGACTAATATAGGCAATTTTAATCGCAAGAAAAAAAAAATTATGCCAAAATGTTTAAAAAATAAATGTGATGCGATGCCGAGACGGGCCGCTAGTAAAATATATTTAAGAAGAATTTGACGGGCTACGAAACGCGTTATGACGTAGGTACAATACTTATGTGACCATACGTTTGTAGGTGGAGAATCTTGAGAATGGAATAGATATTTGAGCCGAATTACTTTGACAAATTAGAAACAAGTACCCTTATGTTGAAAAACCGCGTATTTGAAATATACATTCAGAACTCGGAACGCGAGGATAACATTATGAGAAAAATACATCGACGCGCCTTCAAAGTTTCACTAGACTTTGAAAATCCCTTAGATGTAATGGGTTCAGGATTCCCAGGAGGGCCCTGGGGCGTCCGGTGAAATATTACTCGGTCGTGTGCTGAACATACAACACGACGACTTATGATACGGCGTGTTGATCATTATTTTAAGGTAACACAAGATGTTCTAACTAATATGATGGAATGGAATGGAATACTAATAGGATGAAACTTGGTACTAGAATATATTATTTGAAGGATAAACACATAGAATATGTTCAATTGTAGAAAAACAATACTACCAATAACATACATTTTATGCGGGTGAAACTGCGGGACAAAGCCATAGTTATGCATGTACTAATAGCTGAGCCTAGCTTCGTTAGGATGACAAACTAAATGGCCGACCTATTGGGTATATTCCCAAATTTAAATCATTACGGAACCCATACAAACAAGCAATTTCATCAAAATCTTACGTGCCATTCTCGTTTGTTTTTGTGAGACTAACGTAAGGCAATTTACATATATCCTTACTTTTTTTTTTTTTATGTTTCTGCCTCACAGCAATCTGTTTTTCAACAATAAGCCACTTATTTGAATGATTTCTCAGTGCATGTTTTCCCCAAGAGCCATACTTGTATGAAAATTCTTTTCACACGACTCTCTTGATGTCAAGTGGATATCCTTACTAATATTATAAATGTGAATGTAAGTTTGTTTGTTACGCTTTCACGTAAAAACTACTTAACCGATCGTCATAAAACTTTGTACACATATTCTCGGAGGTATTAGAAGTAACATAGGATACTTTTTGTTGAAAAAAAAAAGTTTTTTTTTGCGAAAGGTAAAAAAGTTGTCTACGCCGACGAAGTCGCGGGCACAGCTAGAATTAGATAAATGGATACCCCTACCAAGAGAAATTTCTTTTTCATAATAATGGTAAAGTTGCAATTCGCATATTCATATCTCCGTAGTATGTAAAACGAATGAAGTTATCAAGATATATTTTTTTATATGTACCAAATTTCCTTTCATTAAAACTCTTGAGAAAACCGTATCCACTTACCGTTTGCACCTTCCAATCGAACAAAAGCAGAATCGCAAAAGACTCTTCTTAAACAGCTTACTTACCTGCAGAAGAAAAGAACAAATACATCAAAAATATGATCTAGTGGACAAAAGGATTTGGCGAGAGATTGTACCAGTCAATCGTACATACAAACTATTAATTCCCTTACTTGTCAGGTTGCAGCACGAATTATTTATTTGCTATTGCTATCTTGAGGGCAGTTACCTTCGACAGCTTTTTCGATAGCATCCAAGGCCTTGACTTGCTATTATGCTGCTTGCTATTATGATCCGTGGTGGCCGAGTGGTTCGAGCAGTTGCCTGCGACGCAAAGGTCGCAATCCCGACTGTACCAATGAGTTTTTCTGAACAGTACAGTGATTAGTCACACCACGAGCTTTACGGTGAAGGAAAACATCGAGAGGAAACCTGCACATGTCTGAGAAGAAATTCAAAGGCGTATGTATAGTCGTGCTTGAGTAACGGCGATGGACTCGCCATCTGTCACGTTGGCACCTAATATACCTCTGGCGGAAAGTGGGTGTGTGGGTATTACCTAGACACCTCTGCCTACTTGTGGGAAGGCGTGAGGAATATATATATATATATATATATATATATATATATATATATATATATATATATTATGATGCTTTCCTTCACCGTGAAGCCCGCGGTGTGATAGAGATATTCATAAGTACAGTAATATTTCGAACCAGCATATTTTGTGTTGCAGAGCACCTTTGATAGCAATATATTTATCTGGTTAGATCTGGTTCTCATAAGTGCTACCCAAGGTACCCAATAGGAGCCTCTTATATGAAGACGTAAAAACATTATATAAACAATGAAGAGACTCCACGTGGAGTTTGGTAACGATAAATAAGTCCTTTGTCTCGTTAACGCTCTACTGCATGTAACGAAGCCTATCTCCTATCTCGCACAGCGGGCGGGAAACACGAAGTTGCTCGCTCATTGCTCCGCGAACCGAATCGGAAACAAACATATGGGATTACAAACGGAAGCTTAATCGCTATCGGTCCTCAACGCAAACAGCGAATCTTAACAATTCTAATAATGAGCCTATATTCTATTGTGCACCTAATTACAGCGCAATAAAGCCGCGTATCAAACGCATCGGTATCTCTAGAATGTAAGGCAGAATTTTATGAATGTCCCTCGACGCAAAGCGAAATAATTTCTTCAATTCATCTACTAAAATATTACTCGTATTTTCAGACTAACAGCATTTATTCCGAAGACTCCGGTCTGTTCAATTTTAGCTTTGATACTTAGATACATACCATCACGCCCTCATGGGGTGGCAGATACAGGTACTTACTTTAGAGCGCTAGTTCTCTCCACACTTACAGACCTCAGTCATTCCACATTCGTCAGTCTATTCATACATGCAACGGTTTCTAATTCCAATGTTCCCATACGTGAATGTTCGATCGATTTGATCTAAGTATTGTAACGTTTTCTTCTGCTTCTTTTACCACTTTCGCATTCGGTATCGTCAACCACTATTTTAATATCTTCTATAAACAATATCTAACAATAATAATATCTAACAAACGTATCATGTCTTTCATCTTTACTATCTCCCCTTGTACACACCGGACACTCAAGATCAGGTCTAGGAGCATTTGCAACTAAAATTATAGATATATTACAAATAGCATATAGATAATTAAACTGATTGGCTCTAGTAATAGTATAACGATGAGCTAACATGTGCACTAGACGCTCAGTCCAAAATGTCTCGTTATTTATTAGTACTGCTCTCTAGTGCTTAAATTCAATTATTTTAAAAGCAGAAATGAGAACTTTTAGTTGAAGGTTCGTATTTTATTCAAGGACAAAACGTAAGTGCTCTGTTAAATATAGTTGTATGGCAAACAGAGAGAATAGAGCACTGGTTCTCTCTAGACTTACATACCTCTTTCGCTTCAACCGCATTCACCATGTGTTTAATATATATTATATTATTGGTATAATCTCTTCTCATGCAAGAAGAGAAAAACAAATTATTTTTTTTTTATTTCTGAACGACATTTATCGGTCAGAATTTACCAACGTTATTGACCAATATAAGCTTTACATACGAGAAATCCCAAAAACTTTTTAAGTAAACTTTTAGTTTAAAATCGATTAACGTACACCACATCGTAAATCTGACGCGAGCTTAGAAAACCATTTATCCAAATACAATGCAACCCTCGTATATTTCAACGAGTGAGCTTCCCTAAAATTGCCTATGAACCACAGTGAGCGTTTAACGAACGATCCGCCGTCAGATGTCGCTAGTGTCATGCCATATATCACGGGTTTCAAGTACCACCAGCGCAGTCTAGCGCCAAGAAAATTTCCACGCCACTCTGGCAGTTACGCTATAAATAGCGCCACACAAGTAATTATTAACTTTAAATGGTCAGCTGAAAGCCTTAATTGCAGTAAATACATTTTTGTAGCGCTTAAGAAAATGCAACGCAGAAACAGGTTCTGAAGTTAGCCTCGGTAATGGAGTTAACTACGGCATAGGTGCTTTTGTTTTGAACGAAAATAGCCGCTGGCGGAGAGTGGGTAGTAAGCTTGTAAGTGGAAAAATATCGTAAATAATGTAACAAATTTGAAAATAAGTTATATTCGTAAATTCAAGAGCTGGGTTCTAGTCGCCATCGGTGATACAACTCCTTGTATTTACTTCTATACAGCACAATCTCTTTTAACTCCATAAACGCGATGAGTGACACCTTTTCTTAATATCTTAGATAGACCTATTGTACAAAATGTTGTGTTCCTTGCAACGTGCTATCTCTGGAACTACGAGCAGATTTGAGAGAAAATGTATTAGATAGCCCAATTCTTGAGGAAGGAGGATGCATGCTATTAAACATCACGCTACGACCCTTATGAACCGAGAAAAGGTTAATTTTTTTAAATAAACAGAAGTTAAAACCTCATGACAGACCTAAGTTAAATAAGTTCAGATCATAATTCAGTGCAGTATTGCAGTAGTGCAAAAACAATAAGGTATAGTAAACAAGTGAAGAGAGTGAAGAATCGGTACTAATAAGGTCTACACGTGTACAAACATCCTTGCCATGTAGTAGTTTCAAGCTATATAATAGTCAACTTTATGGCAATACAACCAGTATAGTTTAGAACCTTGCTCGTTTCATTTCACCTTACATCCCATTCCACCCAACTTGTCTAAAATATCACCCCAATTTTAATACGCTTTTATTATAAGCTTGAGACGTATGTATGTTAGTATGTAACGGAATCTTTGAACATGATTTTAACCCCCTTCAAAACGTCGGATTAACTCGAAATTTGGCATACTTATTCAGGACAGGATGACAATTCAATATTTTAAACATTTTGATCCGTTATCCTTACTAGGATAATCAGGATCAGCGATTTTTTATATTCATTTTTGCACTGCTAAGCAAAGGTGCTGATGCTGATTCGAAAGATAAACTTGATAATATGCTACGTAATAATCGTTAAAATAATCGCTAAAATAATCTATTTTCTATTTTTTAGTTGGATTTTCTATAAAAAGTGTATTTTTTTTTGTTTTTTTAAACTATTATTTATTGAATATTAAAGTTGAATTGCATATCTCTTAGTCTGATTCCGACACACATATGCATCTAAGCGTATTCCTCGACAGTGACATTTAATCCGACGAGTGAAAGAATATTTTAAAGGTGTGTATGAGACAGTGTAAGAAAGATAAAAATGTATGCATTTTCTTAATTCATTAAAAATTGTACCTAATAATATGAAAGCCGTTTTATAGAACTACTTAAGTTAGATGTTCAAAATGTAGATATTTGTATTATGATAAGGTTTGGCTTTGATATTATTGTTTACTTTTCGTTTTAAAAACCCTTTATTTTTTATTAAATTTAAATAAAATTACGAATTAAGACGGCTAACTACTTTACCCTGTATTTCAACTATCCATCTAGAGGTAATTGATGTCCAAAACTGAACCTTGATCCTAAACTTTACCCAAAGACTAACGAAGCTAAACAAATGCTCCCAAGTACGACCCTTACAGGCAGCGACTTTAATGTGTAATGTCCAAGGCTAAGAACAAGGCCTGGGTGCCTTAAACTTTAGCTTTCATCTCACTATTAGGCATTAACATTAACAGTGCGTCTGAATTAGAATTGAATCACTCCAAGGACGCATGAACTCGTGCTTGAAGGACGGGGATAGACTTGGCGCCAATTACGTTGGCAGACTTTTTCTATTTCACTAAAGAAATAATAACTATTACAAGGGCCCGAAGGTGTAGGCAGAGGTGTATAGGTAGTACCCACACAACCACTTTCCACTAGAGATATATTTAAGGTGCCACCGTGACAGATGCTCAAGCTCGACTATACATACGTCTTCGAATTGCATCTCAGACGTATGCAGGTTTCTTCTCGGTGTTTTCCTTCACTGTAAAGCTCGTGGTGTGACTAATCACTGTATTTAAGTTCTGAAAAACTCATTGGTACAGTCGGGGTTTTGAATTTGCGACCTTTTTGTCGCAGGCAACTACTCGAACCACTCGGCCACCACGGCTTCGTGAAGATATATTATAATAACAATTAAACTGTCGACCTCAATTAATCGATGGCTTTGATCTAGTTGCATCGTGGTCTTGCTCTACCTACATTCGCCTAGTACTTGTGTTTTGTCCACCTTTCAAACTAAGTCAATGAAAAATTACATAACAAATCCCAAGCCATATTCTATAGCATTGTACAGCACCCCTTAAGGCGAATTATCGTGATGCCAGCACGATAAAATACAATTCATGACATAAATGGATCGCAATTATCGTCAAAGCTGTAAAGTACGCAAAGAAACGATAAATACCGTCCAATAATATATTGAACGAAAAGTCTAAGGAGGGGATCTGGAGTGTTACGTAACTTATGATCTGCAATATGGGCCAATATCAGCCCGGGGTGGTGCGCTGGGGAATAATGGATTCTGAATATCGAACTAAGAGTCGCGGTGGCCGATTGGTTCACTTGAAAAGGCAAGGTTGCAAGTTCGAGCCCCCCGTGGTACGTAGCAAGCAATTATTCAGAAATGAAGTACAATGATTAACCATACCACGGAGAAGGTAGGAAACCTTTGTGATAAACCCAGGAAAATATGAACAGTCGTATATGATAAACGGCGACAGACATGTTTTCTGTCATGTTGGCACTCTAATATAGAAAACAGCATTCTATTACATATTGTAAGGAGGCCTGTACTAAGTTCGGTAATAATATAAATTAATATCCATGTGATTAGGAACACGTGACTTACATGGATGAAATCAAATCAAAATCTTTTTATTTCACATAGGCCCAGGTGGGCACTTGTAAAACGTCGAAAAAGAAGAAGCACGATCCAAGACATCAAGATCCGTAATCGAATATAACTAGCTACTAATGACTAATATACAAAGCAGAAATGTGTGCAGGAAGAGACAGAGGAAGACCACATCAAATCGATCGGACACTCATCAAGAGTACTCGAAATATAAACTATACTCTCTGCTTACCCCGTTAGGGACTCGGCGTGATGATGATGATGATGATGATGAGATGATGATGATGACCAATAACTATTTATGCAGGGAAAAAAATAACAAATATCCACCCGCCTGAAGCCTCTGAAAACTGAAGGAAAAGATTCAATACGCATGTGGCATCGTACGTCTGTTTGAACACATCGTACGTAGTTAAATTTGTGTGTGCACACAGCAAACCATGTTTTCCATTCTGAACTGGAGTGCGCGGCTAGCATACAGACCAGCTGCGGCGAAATGTGGGTGAATGGGGAATTTAGTCGAGTGCGCTCGCTTGAGATCCGACCACTGGAGTGCGTGATACGAATATACCTGTAATCTGGTATGTTCATTTACATATCAGAACGAAATACGTGTCAATGATCGGATAAAAATATGCCAGTATATCTAGGGTATTATTAATAGCCCACTTGGTCTTGCAAGCATCATAAGGCGGAACATTATCTACATTCAGACAATCTTCACTAAGGTAACCTCCACAGACGTCTCTCCGCTAACGTCTCTGTCTCAATAAGAGTACGAATGCCCGTTCTTATTGAACGTACTTCGAGACAAGTAGCACAAGTGCCAAATAGAACTGATTATTTAATACGATCAAATCACAAAACCTCTCTTCCAACGTAAGGGACACAGGAAACACTTATTGAACGTCACATATAAAAAATAAAATTACCGCCATCACAAGTTTATTCGCAATACCAACTCCAACTAAGGACTACTCGTGTGTCCCATTGGGCGAGGTGACCACAGATTGCTCCGATCTCTACACAATATGATTTCCGCTTTCCTCAGCATTTATCGCCTGACCAATTTGAATATTGCATACACAAAGTGGACATAATAGTGTAGAAAACCGGATAGGAAATCCATAGATGTTTGAGAAAAAACTACAAGCAAAGTGCTTGAGAAACGGCGATGGACTCGCAAAGTGTCACGTCGGCACGTAAAAAATATCTCTGGCGAAAAGGGTGTGTTAGTACTACCTATACATCTCTGTCTGCCTATTCGAGGACCCTTCTGGGAACTAGACATACAACCAGATATATCAAAAAGTATTCGTGGTTAAGAAAAGCCATTGACCTGGTTTATAACAACCATATCATTCACCAGGTCATGAAACTAACGCTTAGTTTAAATCAAAGAAAATAACAATTCTTTTTTTAAATTGACATCAGTTATTCACAGTACTCGTAATTTAGATAAACGGCATCTCTTTGCTGACACGGCGCCTTTTAAATGATTAATATCCAGAACGGTATCCATTAGTCCGATGTGAAGTATCAATTTTCATTAGATAGTCATGAATATTAAACAGATTGAGTCGAAAAGCTGGTCATAAGAACAGCGCAAATTCCTGGCACAACTATCAAGTAAATAAAAGCTCGGATAATAGAGCTCTTTCATAAGTGCATTATTCGTTGCCAATATGCACGCGAGTGGACAATTGTTCTATATATTCCCTCGATTTCTTTGTAAAGCCTTCACATGGCCTATTTCTTTATTGTCGGTGCTCGATCGGCATTCTGGCCGGGGACCAAATAGGTCGTATCACTTCTTTGTTTGAATCGCGATCACGATGTGCCATGTTGATTTATAGATGCTGGACTCACATACCATCGGCATTCTCAACATACATACATACATGTTATCACGCTGAGTCCCTCAAGGGTAGGCAGAGAGCATTAAACGACACTTTCGCGTCTGTTTATACATGCTCGCCGGTATCGATTACACTTCATCCTCAAAATTATCCCTTTTAATACTATGGTGGCAATTACAAACCGCCAGCTATAGACACCTGTATCACCAAGAGTATAATCACAATTAGACGACTCTGCAAAAACCCATCCACACATTTTCGAAGAACTCCATTTTGTAGTCGCAACTTCAACTTAGAGTTCATTCAACAGCTAGGGGATAGAAACTTCCAGAAAACCGCACAATACGAGACCAGTAAATTATATGGGGATGAATTTTGAGATCGATGGAGCGTAAAACAAAATGTACCGTCGAACCGCTCGAGTACCTTAGACAATATTGCAGAATAACAGCAGTTTCATCAAGAACAGCATAGCTTCCAACCAAGATCCAAAAGTCTGCATTTTTTTTTTGTATTGCGCTACGCTTGCGCGGAAGTCACGCTACCAGGAGGTAGCGTGACGTCCGGGAACTTTTGCTACTTAGCCGGGCCATGGCGAGACCTAGGCCTCCAGCCAGGCACTTGAATGTGCTAAGCAACACAGCTAAGCGCACCTAGGTACGGAGCTAAGGGTACAGACCTCGGCTTAGGGCGTTGAGAGCAAGGGAGGTTGGAGGATGGTTCAAAATATCTGCATCGCACTATGTATATATACAACTTCTAGGTACTGGTAATACCACCCATAGATTACAGTAACGTGCGGTAACAGTGCAGGCAGTGTATTTTAGCATTCATACCAATATTATACATGTGGAAGTCTGTTTGTTTATTACCTTTTCAGGACTAAATGGCAATGTATTGTAAGGTAAGTAAGTACATTATATCTTGGGAAAGAACATTGGCTAACTTAAACGTATTAAAGCTTTCTTGGCGGGAGGAGAATCTTTCTCAAGTTGGAGATACAATTTTAAAGCTTATGGTCAGAAATAAAAGGGTAAAAACATGTTAAAAATGTATATATTTTTATATTTTTACGAAACTTGCAATTTTATTCAAATTCAATATCGCCAACAAGAGTGGATAGTGGCTATTCATTGGCGATATATTGGCGTGTCTTTTTAACCCATTTACCGCAGTGCAGTAATTTCCAAATACGCAGGAACAAAACACAAAACCTAGTCCTTTTATTGGCAAATGGGGCATAAAGTAATGTAATAAATCCACTGAATGACTTGAGAAATGTATTAGGATTTGTAAGTGCAGACACTTCACTTTTTATTCCTATTTTATGAGGTCTCTAGGCAAGCGTCAGAGTAGGAGGAATACGATTACCACTCACGTTTTATTGAGACGGGACGCAGCGCCGCCCCTAACGTCTCTTAAAACTAACGTATGGCTTCATAATATGGGTACTCTTCATGGATATATAATTAAACTAGCTGTGCCCGCGACTTTGGGCATATTCTTTGGTTTATTTTCAATCTGTTAAGTGAAACTTACCACAATATATTTGTGGAAACCAGCTCTAAATCGGATAAGCCGTTTCTGAGATCAACGTGCACAAACGCACAGACAAACAGACAAAAATCTAGCAATCAGTGTTTTGGGTGCTATTTGCGTTGATAAACGCAATACGTCTCAATCATATTTTTTCTCATATATCTTCCTTGTACAGACAGCGATTCGTTACATTTTTATTATATGCATAGATTTGTTTATTTACCCGCTCCACTGGTTAAAAGCCTCCCTTCTTTACACCCCTGCGATAGAGCGCACCTTCCAACCAATTATAAAGGTGCATAGCCCATTCGTCAATTTATACACGTTAAATTTAACAACAACTACAAGCCGTGGTGGCCGAGTGGTTCGAGTAGTTACCTGCGACACAAAGATCGCAAGCTCGAATCCCGACTGTACCAATGAGTTTTTCTGAACTAGTAAAGTGATTATTCACACCACGAGCTTTCCACGATGAAGGAAAACATCAAGAGGAAGCCTGTATACGTTTGAGAAGAAATAAAAAAACGTATTCGTCTTGCTTGAGGATGGACCCGCAATCTGTCACGATGGCACCTAAAATATATCTCTGTTGCTGCTGTTTCGTCCACCTTTCTTCACTCATCCTCTATATATGTCCAAACCAATGTAACATCCCGATTAGTATATTCCCGTGTTTGAGAAATTTTCAGCGTATGCAGATTTTCTCTCGACGACTTCCTTCAATTTAGATCAGAGAATTGGTACAGTCTGGGTTCGAGCTTGCAATATTAGCGTGGCAGGTTACTTTAACCATTCGGCCACCACGGCAGTAACTAGCATCAGATTACAAGTGCATGTTCAGCTCTGCATAACAAAAGCTGCCGCCATCGCCCGCAAAGTCGCCAGCCGCCATAAAGTTTTACGAGTCATATTTAACAATTTGCAACAATGATGTTCTTATTGCTCTTAAATCTGTTTACGAGGGCATTAAGCATGAATTCATACCGATATGAAAACTTAATCGTGTACAATTTTGTATCAGTCTTCGAATATGTATCACTTAATTAGTATGAAAATTCTTCGTTTATTTCATACGAGCTGAGCCCGCGACTTCATTCGCGTAGAATTAAACATTAAAAATATTACTCAGTTACAAAAAAAAGTTGCCTAAGTTGCTCCTTTTTAAAATCAGCTATCTGCCAGTGAGTCCCGTCACAATCGGTCCAGACATTGCAGAATTCATTAGCCGAAATAAAAGACAGACAGAATGGGATGAAATGTTGCACGCACTGATTATTATCTGGGTTAACACATAGAGAATGTTTTATACCAGAAAAAAACTACAAATGAAACGAAAATTTTATAAGCTGTCGGACATAGCTAGTTAAAAAATAAATTGTATACTTTATACATCTACACTAATATTATAAAGAGGAAAACTTTGTTTGTTTGGTTGTAATGAATAGGCTCAAAAACTACTGGACCGATTTGAAAAATTCTTTCACTGTTGGGAAGCTACACTATCTCCGGTGAACATAGGCTATATTAAATTGGACCCGATAGGTGGCGCTGCGATCGTGCTACGGGCAATTTAACTTTTTCACCCGAGCGAAGCTGGGCGGGACAGCTAGTCTATAATATAGATGTATATTAACCCCAAACATATCTTCAATCCTATTTCCGATCTCCAAGGAGATGCGCCGAGACAACCCAACTTCTCGTATTCGTGTATATTTAAGAACGCGACACCAACGTGACGTCAGCAGATCTCCCCGTGGCAATATTACATAATAATATCCTCACGCCTTCCCACAAGGGTCCCCGAAGGGGTAGGCAGAGGTGTATGGGTAATACCCACACACCCACATTCCGCCGAGGTATATTAGGTGCCAACGTGACAGATGGCGAGCCCATCGCCGTTACTCAAGCACGAATTCAAAGGCATATGTCATATGCCAGGCATATGCCTTTGAATTTCTTCTCAGACGTATGCAGGTTTCCTCACGATGTTTTCCTTCACCGTAAAGCACGTGGTGTGACTAATCACTGTACTTAAGTTCAGAAAAACTCATTGGTACAGTCGGGATTCGAACTTGCGATCTTTGTGTCGCAGGCAACTGCTCGAACCACTCGGCCACCACGGCAAAAATATTATAAATGATAAAGTTTGTCAGGACGTTTGTTCCTCTTTGACGCAATAACTACTGACAGGATTTGGATAAAATTTGATGCTATAGAGATATAATATCAGCTGGATGAAAAGAGGATATGTAGATTACAGAAAAAACACTCGACACGACGACTCGATATTTAAATATTTTTTTGCGAGTGAAACCACGAGGTGCGGCTAGTATTACATATATATTTTCGACCCAGTTTATTCAGGATTTCAAATTGCGTAGCAAATCAGAACAAAACAAACTTGCTACTTGTGCAAACCGCAGAAAATGAAGCAAACGTTGAACGCTGAATCACCGAATGCATTAAAGACGATATTACCTTAACAACCGTATAGACATTAAGCTGGGTCGTAATGAGTTATTCAATAAAGCCACGATGAAAGAAAATGTTTCCGCACTCATTTTCACAAACGACGCTCCCTAACATAATGATGACAATACGACGCACTTTGCCTATTTGTGTAAATCTCACTAGCCATTGTGCACGCGGGGCGAATGGGGCCGATTAGTTAAGCAAGCCGAAAGCATAGGTGGTCGAGTAGTTCGAGTGGCAAAATCAAGAATGCTGGTTCGAATCCCGACTGTGACAATTCATTTTTATCTGAACTTAAGTACAGTGATAAAACATACCACAAATCCTGCTGTAAAGGATTGTATTGAGAGGAAAGCCGCATACGTTTTCGAAGAAATTCAAAGACGTAATTATGTGTATTCGTTTTATAAACTGAACTTTCATTTTCATTTCATTCATTTTTATCTGAACTGAAGAGATTCGCAAATCAACTGGCGTGAATGAGGGCGTGATAGGTAAAGATGAAGAAAGGCATGTTACGTTGGTTTGGACACATAGAAAGGATGAGTGAAGAAAGATTGACGAAAGATCAAATAGATCGGACTCTGAAGGACGGGAACGTTAAGAGTACTTGAAACCGACGAGCATGTATGAAGAGACTGATGAATGTGGACGAAGCGAAAGAGGTATGTAAGTCTAGAGAGAACTGGCGCTCTATACTCTCTGCCTACCCCGTTAGGGACTTGGCGTGATGATATGTATGTATGTATGTTTTATAAACTGTACTTAAAAAGCTGCTACCGACTCGCTAACTGTTACGTTGGCACTTTAACATATGTCCAGTGGCATAAGGGTATTGTTATAAATCTGCCCACCCCTTGTACAATCGAATAAAGTCGTTTTATTTTAACGTTCATCCACTGAAAATATACATCCAGTCATACATACATACCATCACGCCGAGTCCGTTACGGGATAGACAGAGAGCGGTAGTTCTCTCTAGACTTACATACCTCTTTTGCTTCATCCACATTCATGAGTCTCTTTATACATGCTCGCCAGTTTCGAGTACTCTGATAGGTCAACTAATATTAGTTGACCTATTCCTTACTTTCGCCTATGTACTACTACTACGTACTACTACCCCGTTTTAAATTGGCAACCTAAACTAACATCAGTTTAGGTTGCACATTTAAAACAGGGTAGAAAGGCGACTGCTTTGTGTAAAAACCTCATAATCAGCCACAACGGGTTGTATACATGTTTTATTGTGCATTTATATATGTTTTATTGTGCATTTATATATGTTTTGCAAACCATAAAAAAATTACAATAAGAAGGGTCGATCTTCCCGGAAAGGTTCAATCAGTGGGGTATAAATTACGCAGCAATACAATCACGATCGGACCGCAGATGATAAAGTAACGTCCCGAATATAATCGGGGCAATCGGACGCATCTATTGGAACTTAAGAGGGTTACATATAGTTATATATAGTAATGGTATTCTCGTATATACATTATATAGATAGAATCCCTAGTAGATAGAACCGAACAGATAACAATAATACCCGACAAAATAAAGAGTCTCTACATACATAGTATTCCCTTAATGCCGTCTTAACGCTTAAACCATCATTTAAACAACGCAATTTCAAGGGCGTTTTTATCAAATAATTTGATAATAAATAGCCAAACATAAACAGCCGTGGTGGCCGAGTGGTTCGAGCAGTTGCCTGCGACGCAAAGGTCGCAAGTTCAAATCCCGACTGTACCAATGAGTTTTTCTGAACTTAAGTACAGTAATTAGTCACACCACGTGCTTTACGGTGAAGGAAAACATCGAGAGGAAACCTGCATACATCTGAGAAGAAATTCAAAGGCGTATGTATAGTCGTGCTTGAGTAACGGCGATGGACTCGCCATCTGTCACGTTGGCACCCTATGCCTACCCCTTCGGGGACCCCTGTGGGAAGGCGTGAGGATATATTATATTATAACATAAAATTATTAAGAAAGACGCATAGTTTATAGTGAGGGCTAGTATGAAATTATCAGGAGTGAAATCGCAAAGTACAAGTAGTATTAAATAAATATCAACTAATCACCAACTTGGTAGCTAAAAGCTTAGAGATATTTATACAAGCCATACCCAACAGTAGCGGATAGACTTCAATGACATACCTATTATTAGTGAGAAAGATTGTTTGTTTGTGAGCTTGTCTTTCTTACTGTTTGTCGTGTCTTTACTTGTCCTTTATGCTAACGATTTGACTTATTGGTTTATCCGTGCAGACACTACGTATTATTATAAATACAAGTCCGTCGAAGAATTGAAAAACTACTGAACAAATTTTCATGACGTCTTTACCAATAGACAGAGCGATTCATAAGGAAAGTTGAAGTTTCGAATTTGTCGAGGATTTATGTGAATAGGTTGACAAATTACTCTAATTGATGAAAATGTCAAATCGCCTCTAAGCTTACATCGAAAACGCAGGCTAATGGAGACATATTAAAACCGGTACCCGTGCAAAGTCGGGCCGCGTAACTAGTGTTTAATAAACCTTAGCAACTGGAGCAGGTTATTAATCAAAACTTTGGCCAACGTTGGGCGAATGTTCACTGCCCGCCCAGCTCAGTAGGTCAGTCCAGCCGCATGCATTAGTTGCATTCAATTTATGAGCTCGCAGTAACCCAAATATTTATGACCCTTATACGGGAACTCCGCACGTTCGCAAATGGTCTGGCGAAGCGTTATTTACATCTTTTCAGCTTTTGGACTACGGACCATGTAATGGGGAGAGAAGCTGTGGTGGCTGAGTAGCTGAGCTAAGGAGCTGCTATAAGATTGCCAGTTCGAATCCTACCTACCTCTTCAGGGACCGTGGCGAAGGTGTGAAGATATATACGTTAGGATGTAAGGGTATGATAAGATTAGGGAGAATTGGATATTTCTTTTGATATCATACTTCTTAGGCATCTTCAGAATCACACATATTGTTAGTAAGTAGGTAACGTTAAAACTAAAGTAAACTTAAACCTCGTAAAGATATCAAGAACATAAAATTATCTCATAAAGTACCGAAGCGTAAGAGACGCCAAGAATAGATTCAACATAAAATGAATATTTCCGCAAATCTACAGAGAATTCTTTCCTACAATTGTCATCGGATAAAGGCTTTTTACGACAAAATGTGGGTCCTATTCATTGTGGACATTGTAAGCTTATCTTTGGGGCTCTAACAGAAACCAGGCAATTCTTATTAATATATATCTCGTGGTGGCCGAGTGGTTCGAGCAGTTGCCTGCGACGCAAAGGTCGCAAGTTCGAATCCCGACTGTACCAATGAGTTTTTCTGAACTTAAGTACAGTGATTAGTCAAACCATGAGCTGAATGGTGAAGGAAAACATCGAGAGGAAACCTGCATACGTTCGACGTACGAGAAGAAATTCAAAGGCGTATGTATAGTCGTGCTGGAGTAACGGCGATGGACTCGCCATCTGTCACGTTGGCAACTAATATACCTCTGGCGGAAATTGGGTGTGGGGTATTACCTATATGGGTGGGTATGGGTGGGGACCCTTGTGGGAAGGCGTGAGGATATATTATTATTATTATATATCTCATAAACATATATAATCTATATATATATATATATAAGTTTTTTTCTGTGTGTGTTTGTCACTGAAGTCCTTCTAAACGGCTGGACCGACATAAATTGTTTTTGAGTGTTTGAAAATGGTTAAGATTCACAATTGGATATTGGATTCCCAATAGGTGGCGCTGCAATCGTGTTCCAGGAACTTAAATTTATTTTCACCCAAGCGAAGCTGGACGGTACAGCTAGTATTATAGTATATAAAGACATATGAATAGTCGTGCTTGGGAAAAGGCCAAGGACTCAACATCTGTCGCGTTCGTACATAATTAAATCTCAGGTAATTTAGATATTCGATGAGCCTTACATACCCTTTTGAGGATCCTTGTGGAATGGCGTGAAGGAGATAAGATTGTCGTTTGAAATGTTAGCACCGTTATTTGTTTAACGACTGACAAGCAAGCGAGGCGCAGAACGTATATTTCCAACGTCACTCTAATTCCTTTCAGAACACATGATATGGATGAACCCTCGTAAAATTTCCTCTCATAAAATGTTGATCGAGGAAAATTCGAGGTAAAGTTAGCGAAGCTAGAGCTGTAGTTAAATTTTAATTTCAGTTGGATATCTGTATGTGTGTACGGTGTGAGAAACCCCACCCACCCATACCGTACCGTAAATATATTAAGATGTCAACGTGACTAGGTGAGTCGTTCGCCGTTTCTCTTTAGACTTACAGACTTCAACATCATCATCATCATATCATCACGCCGAGTCTCTAACGGGGTAGGCAGAGAGTATAGAGCGCCAGTTCTCTCTAGACTTACATACCTCTTTCGCTTCGTCCAGACTTACAGACTTCTTTTTCTTCATCCACATTCAGCGATATCGTTATACATGTTCGAGGGTTTTGAGTATTCAAATCACATCAAAGTGATGAAGTATGTCGTTGATGTAAGATGTAAGGACGGGAACGTTCATAGTACTCGAAACCGACGAGCATGTATGAAGAGACTGATGAATGTGGACGAAGCGAAAGAGGTATGTAAGTCTAGAGGAACTGGCGTTAGGGACACGGCGTGATTATTATCACGTATATATATTATCATGTATGCATGTATTATCTATGTCCACACGGAACATCCATTCAATCTTAAAATTTTTAGAACGGTGAGTAGTTTCAGAGATCGCCTTCAACGTACAAACTACCAACTTAATAATAAGAGACAGTACCGACCATATAACACGAAATTTGCTTTAATTAAAAATATTATTGTTCTACCTGTTCGTAAAGCTATTGTACGGAAAACCTCGAGGGTTCTATGTTTATCTGCAACTAAAACCACCTGGTTTTGTTTTGAACCATTGTTGTGAGAAAGGGACGATGGCGTAATAATCAGAGCAATAATAGTGTTTCATAGTAATGTTATTCGGGCATTACGAAATTCATACCATTATTATAAATAGGCAATTTGTTTGTTTGTTTGAACGCGCTGATATCAGACACATTATACAGATACCCGATAGAAAAATAATTGTTATTGAAATAAAATTATGTAAAATATAATGAATGCAATTACTTCAATTAATTAAAGGCATTAGATATCATTATTATCGACTATATATCCTGATGAGAATGTGGACGAAGCGAAAGAGATACGTAAGTCTAGAGAGAACTGGCGCTCTATACTCTCTGCCTACCCCGTTAGAGACTCGGCGTGATGACGATGATGATATATCCTCGTGCTACTAATTCTCAAGCGAATAGAGCAGTAATCATATAAATGAATTTAATGTAGGTGAAACCGGAGGCACATCTAGTTGAAGGAAATAAGAATTTTAAACATTCCGATTCGTCGACTCTTAGAATTTCATTCCTATTAATTTGAAAAAGAAGCAGGTATTGTACCATAACGACGGTGGCCTCGATGGTCATTAACGATTACGTTTACTGAACATAGAAACGTAAAGTATAAAGTAATTTGTCACACGGGCCCTGTAGTCAAGGAATATCGCGAAGAAATCTGCATACGACGAAGAAAACATTTAGAAATATATGTAATGGGCATGGCCGTGCGACCGCGTCATTACCGCGGTGTTAATTAACATGCATATTGTATTATATTTCATTCACTCTAAGTGACAGACACAACGTCAATGTCAGTACTTGTTCTTTAGACAACATTATATTTAAATACTTATAGACACATATATATATATATATGTGAAACAACGCGTCAAATAAACGTCAAGCACGTTTCTGGTACAAATAAAAAATACAAAGAAATGTCAAACTTAAAAGTCTTGGAACAAAATAAAACTACCCATTGAAATATGGCTCAAGCCGTGATGACCGAGTGATTGGAGTACTCGCCTGCAACACAAAGATTTGAATATCAACTGTACCGATTAGTTTTTATGAACTTAAATAGTGTCACACCACGAACTTTACGGTGAAGGAAAACATCGAGAGGAAAAGGTCATTAATTACCTTTCCTGAATAATGATCCTTAAGGATCGAACAGGCACCATTTGTATCTCAAATTGGAAACTGGACTGGAAAAAGGTCTGACCATTGGACAACCGTCTACATAATACGCATCACGTTCCAACGGCGAGCGATGCAATAAGCCTAATTAACAATTTATCGCCGAATGACCCACTAATTGCATCAATGGGACATGTCAAGACTGACAAATATAATTAGCGGCAATCATAACCAATTAATTTGGTCTGTATGTTAACAAAAGCTGAATATGGCTAGCTAGGAAAGAATTAAGATGGAAAGATCAGAATCAATGCATGGAAGACTATAGTCAAATAACAATATTATTTTCTGTCTAAAGAGAAGTAGCGCATAACGGGTTTCCCGTTCGAATTTGGAGCTGCCCGACTGGGGCAGGACCTCCACCTTATAGCCAAATAACACATTTTTTGTGTTGTGTTCCTACGCGGTGAATAAGGTTTCCAGTAATGAGCTCCTTGGGGAGGGGGGAGGATTGTTACATTGTGTTGGAAGCAGAGGGATTAAACTCATTATGCTGCCAACACACTATAACTATCCGCTTCCCATCAGGTGGGCCGTATGCACGTCTGCCACTTTTGTTGTATAAAAAAAAAAGCTCCATTATTTATCGGTAAAGTAAAACATCGAAACCGTACCGTCGTAAATGCGTACGTTTGAGAAGAAATTCAAAGCCGTATCTTTATATATACGTCTCGTGTCACTTGTGTGAATGGGGGGGAATGGGAACTCTTCTGGAAAAGTGTGAAGTGACACCAGAGATATATTGATCTCTGGCGAAAAGTTTGGTAATGAGAAACAAAATTAAATAGGCAAACAACTCAGCCACTTTACCATTGGTATCGTCTACCCCTGAATGTAATAAGACAATAGGGGACGCAGCCAGTCATTAAATAGCAGAAACAGACAGACCAGCCCACTAACTCTAGATTTGGGTGTCAGCGCTAAACACCACGATATTTATAGCACTGCAGGTTTCAAACTACTGTGCGGCTAGCGTTGAAATATTGACCAATGTATTTTAACTACCTAAATTTCCCTTTGGATATTGCTATGCTCGGATATATATCTAAGGGTAGTTCAGTTACTAGTAGATATAATGTAATATACCAAGATACACATATTATTGAGGTAAGTATTAAATATATGGCCTGCGGTATGGTGCGCCATGTTTGTATTTCAAAATCGTAGATAAAACTGGGCATTCATGATCTCATCATCTCAAACAATTAACACAATATTATTTCAATTTTCTAAAGGAATCGTTTAAACCTTTCTGCTAATCATATCTCACTCACTACGTACCTAGAACAGGAGGAACCCAATTGTTTTTTCTCAGGAAGTTTTGACAAGTTTTTGCACAGTCGGCAACGCTTGGTATTGCATCAATTTGCAAACGTTAGTGATATCCTAAATGATATGTTCAAGTTTGTAATGTTTGTTCTTCTTTCACGCAAAAACTATTGAGCGAAATTGGAAGCAATTTCGCGCAGGGAAAGATTTTTAGCTGTTAATCCAGCAACATGGGTTATTAGGAAGAAAATCGATCAATTTATAGAACTATTTTGCAATGTTCGTAGCTACAGCCAAGTTCAAGCAAGTACGTATGTTTCATACACAGATTACACAGAGCATTAACTATGCATATAGGAGACCTGAAGCGAGAACTGTTTTATTCATATGTCGCACCGATAATCCGCACAGTGGAGATGTCACCGTCGTGTTATCGGTGCTATTTGCTTACAATTTTAAATTCATTTCACTTTTTCCTCCGAAGATTTCCAGGTAATAGGATTTGGTCTGAACATGGCGGAGCTGAGAGGATATCGGCGGGATTCTAGTTACAGAACCGTTCATATTTTGATAAATAAGTAAACGTAGCCGCTCTTTGTTACACCGTTTGCATACATACATACATACATCAAGCATTTTATATATGTATATCCAAAAATATATAAAATATCCTCACGCCTTGCCAAAAGGTTCTCCGAAAGGCTAGGCAGGTACCCCACACACCCACTTTCCGCCAGAGATATATTTTAGATGCCAACGTGACAGATGGCGAGTCCGTCGCCGTAACTCAGGCAACTACTCGAACCACTCGGCCACCACGGCCTCTATATATTAATATATACAGATTGATAAGCAGAAAACGGTCATCACTTCATCCTTTAAGAGTCTCCGAAGAGGTCAGCAGACGTGTAACAATCATATATCCTAACGCCTTCCCACAAGGGTCCCCGAAGGGGTAGGCAGAGGTGTATAGGTAATACCCACACACCCACTTTCCGCCAGAGGTATATTAGGTGCAAACGTGACAGATGGCGAGTCCATCGCCGTTACTCAAGCACGACTATACATACGCCTTTGAATTTCTTCTCAGACGTATGCAGGTTTCCTCTCGATGTTTTCCTTCACCGTAAAGCTCGTGGTGTGACTAATCACTGTACTTAAGTTCAGAAAAACTCATTGGTACAGTCGGGATTCGAACTTGCGACCATTGCGTCGCAGGCAACTGCTCGAACCACTCGGCCACCACGGCTCTAACAACATGCTCTTTTGATCGAATGTATTAAGGTGCCAACGTAAAAGACAAAATAGTAGTGTATTTTGGTTAAAACCTCTTGTAAAAAGCTTGAATTTCAGGCATATCCCAAATTTCTCCTAAAATCCTTGTCAAAGAATTAAGATAAAGCCCTACAGAAACCCCCAAGATAACTCTGGTTATCTAACGCGCACCGAAATCCAAACAATACCGCTCTGTGCAGAGGCACAATACATTAAACGGTTGACACAAGGATTTATCTTTATAGTATTTTCATTACAAAACATAATATTTGGCCTCGACGCTCGCCCGGCTTTGAATATTCAATTCGTTCGAATAATGGCGGAACACCGACTGAATTATGGAATCTGCAAACCAGGAATTTTGTGCGATGAGCTCGCTAACTCGGCTCGGATGCTCAAACTTTTCATGTTACAACATACATATCACGCTGAATCGCTCACGGGGGAGACAGAGGGAGTTGAGCGCTAGTACTCTCTAGATCTACATACCTTTTTCGTGTCATCCACATTCACTATGTGTGTGTGTGTGTGTGTGTGTAACAAAAAAATGGTAAAAACCTGTGTTTAAAACACTTTTTTTATCATTTAAATTCGTTGTAAATTTTACTTCGTACAAGGTGACGTCACTATGTCTGAACTAATGAAAAATGTGCGCTTTCATGTCGCCGGAATGGTACAGATTCAGTTTTCATAAAGTTGGACAAAAGTGTCAAGTTGTAGTTGGCCGCGACGTCTCTTGCATTTGCCACTGACACTGTTCTCGCTTATTACACACCTTCCCACAAGGGTCCTCGAAGGGGTAGACAGAGGTATATACACACACACACACTTTCCGCCAGAGATATCTTAGGTGCCAACGTGACAGATGGCGATTCCATCGCTGTTACACAAGCCCGGCTATACATACGGCTTTGAATTTATTCTCAGACGTATGCAGGTTTCCTCACGATGTTTTCCTTTACCGTAAAGCTCGTGGTGTGACTAATCACTGTACTTAAGTTCAGTCGGTTCATTGGTGTAGTCGGGATTCGAACTTGCGATCTTTGTGTCGCAGGCAACTGCTCGAACCACTCGGCCACCACGGCTCTCTTAACCAATTTAATGGAATCGTTCTATCTCGGGACATTTGGAGAGACGTCTTTCACTTAAGTTGAAATAACCCAAGTACAGTTTCAGGCCGAGCCGCTCTCGGAGTATGCAGAGGAAGTAGGACGCAACTCTCTAAAGGTTTACATACCTCTATCGCTTCATCTACATTCATCAGTCTTAATACACTCTCGATTTTTTTTCAATATTGAAGGAATGTCAAAACTACTGTATAAGAATATAGTCAATGCGGCGTACATTCCACCGCCCTGAGCGTGAAGGAGACTCAGAAAACGCGCCGAGCGAAACGATCGAAAGTTTCTAATAATAATAAATACATAGGGACCATTCCACACATATTGAGATAGCCCCAAAGTAATAAAAGCTTGTACTATATATACATAAATACATGAGGCATCAAGATCAAGGTACAAATATTTAACTAAATATTTGTACCTTGATGATAGTGTGATCAGCTGATCACACAAACATCTGCCCTTAGCAGGAATGGAACCCGCTCAACCTCAGTCACGAGCTGTGACCGTATGGGGATGAATTTCCCCGTCGATTAATATTACAAACAAGAGAATGTGAAAAAGTACTGAGCAATAAATACCCACAACATAAACACATAAACATGTTATAAATCCTATTACCGCTCGACCTTAATGTAATCTTGAGCAATATCCTAAAAGTCTACGAGAATTCAGCCGTTGTAACAAGCAATTCAATCCGCACATTTATTCAACACTTAAGGGGGATTTAAGGCCGTCATTACCGGTGTGCCGCGGCGTGTACTTTTACAATAACATAATCGCATTAAATATAATAATCAGCAATGATTATACGTATATACCACGCGGTATAGCTAGTGCCATCTACGAAGACGCGCCCCACTTTTCTTCCTTCCAGTTTATAGTTAGTGTGCATCCTTCCACAAATGTTTGAGTATTATCGGTACACACTGATTAGCTATGAGCGCACGCTACAGTTAATAGATTCGGGTCATATACCGCACGCATCTCGCGACCCCCTCGACTAGAAATTGGTGGGGCGCCTCTTCGTGGATGGCACTATCTGTACATGGCAGGTAAATGTATTCAGAATTAAGAAAGAAACAAAAAGAAAATTCAATGTGCTTTACCATCACGCCACGGTTTGTCAAAATTTTGTTCATATTTTCCTGTTACAGTATGTACACCGCGTGTATGCGTAAATGTACAGGCATGTATGTGAAAATTCATGTCTATTCTATGATAATAGATCAACAGACAAATGTATATTTACTATATCTTCATACCTTCCCATAAGGGTCACCGAAGAGACAGGCAGAAGTAATATATTTTCGGCGCCAATCGACTTCAATGTATCGGTTCCTTTCACACTTTTAAATATAAATTTTCGTAATTTATAAATTAATGACCAATATAACATACAGAATTAATCACTTGTCTAACGACCTTTAACGTGATAGTAATACGTTGAGGCAGAACATCAAAAAGAACTGCACACGTTCGAAGAGACATTCAAAAGACTCGCTAACTGTCATGTTAGCACCTGAAATAAATCTCCGGTGAGAAGTGAAGAGAAACCTTCTTCACACCATTCCCGTCGATGGGACAAGGCGCAGTAATGAAAGGAAGAATTATGTCGACATGTCCTTTCATACCAATGTATATCATTCAGAAGTATTTATTTCACTGAATATTGATAGAAAACTGAAAAGTCAAAACAGCACACCGAGAATATTTATCGGAACCGGAATTCATTTTGTAGAGCCAAAATACGCCATTGTGTAAATTTATCAGCACAATATGTTATTTCTTTGTTTATTGGGCAATTTGTCAGGCGGAGGTTGAGGGTTAGAGGAAAAAAATATAGATAAGCGCTGACTCTCGCGGCGCACAGAATTACAATTCGCGAGAAAAAAATCATAATTTCTGCATCCCCTTGCGTTGGAATATTTTACGTATTACGACAGTAAATTATAAAAGTTGTATATCTTGAGATAGGTAGGGATGTCAAAACAAACTCTTTTTTCCGAAGATATTTACAGATACATTATTTAAGGTGACAAAAGGCGAGTTTATAGCTGTTTCTGCAGTTCAAATATGCACCTATACCTCGCACTCTCAGTGCGCTCAATGCCCTCAATGTTCAACCCCGACTGTGACGTGTTTGCGGGCGGACGGCTCTCATGGCGGCATGTCTTGAGTACTGTGAGATGAGTGTATGAATGAGGATGTTAAATTACAAATTAGTGTAATTGAGTTTTTAGCCGTACTAATTATGTTACTACCTAAATAAATAAAAAAAAGTAATTGCTCTCTAGAATAATGGTTATCCTATATGCGAATTCTGCTAATATATATATGTGCCATATTTCATCCAATTCCAGTTAGCCATTCTGGCGTGATTGAGCAACAAACAAACTTTCACATTTATGTTATTAATAATATCTACTAACACGTAATTCTTTAAGAATCGTCCACTTTGAACGATATTTTTTAAAACCAGGTTTAATGAAATTAATACATTAAATATACCGCCAAAGAATTCTCACATTGTCGAGGTGTCATAATTGCCGGATGGAACTGATATGCTCACAAACTTTGCCATTAATTATATTGAAAGACTAGCGGTCCGTCCCGGCTTCGCAAGGGAGGACATAAGATTGTTTTTATAAAAAAAAATATAGCCTATGTCACTCAAGATGAATGTAGCTTTCCAATGGTGAAAGAATTTTTGAAATTGGTCCAGTGGTTTCGGAGCCTATTCAATACAAACATACTTACATACAAATCTTTCCTCTTTATAATATTAGTATAGATCACTACATAAGCACATCCAATTCTAGCTTAGCATTCCAGTGTGGACGCGACTAATCCCAACCTGATGGCGATTTAATCAATCAAGATCGCTTCCACGCCAGTGCTCTTTGCGGTCGGCACCGGTCTGTCGCACCCCCGGCGCCTTTGATTCTCACCGATAATTCATCGGCTGCTTCACGGGTTACTATTCAGTGTCGATTTAATTTGCGCGCTCCAAATTCGAGCTCTATAATTATGAGCTACTAGCTTATGCCCGCGGCTTTACCCGCGTGGAGTTCGAAAAAGTAGCTTATGTATTTTCCTGTAAAAAGCCGTGGTGGCAGCCTGCGACGCAAAGGTCGCAAGTTCGAATACCGACTGTACCAATGAGATTTTCTGAACTTAAGTACAGTGATTAGTCACACCACGAGCTTTACGGCGAAGGAAAACATCGAGAGGAAACCTGCTGCGTCTGAGAAGAAATTCAAAGGCGTATGTATAGTCGTGCTTGAGTAACGGCGATGGACTCGCCATCTGTCACGTTGGCACCTAATATACCTCTGGTGGAAAGTGGGTGTGTGGGTATTACCTATACACCTCTGCCTACCCCTTCGGAGAACCGTGTGGGAAGGCGTGAGGATATATATGTATTTTCCTGCCAGAATCGGTTCAGCCGCTATGCCGTGAAAGAGTATCATACTTTATAATATTAGAACTTTGAATTTTCGAGACAAAAAAAAAGTAGCCTAAGTCCTATTCCTAGGTGTAAGCCTTGACGATTTCAACTTTCAGCCAAATCGGTTCAGCCGTGAAAGAACCGCAAACAGCCAAACATCCAAACTTACAAAATTTCACATTTATAATATTAGTAAGATAGTAAGAAGTAAGATATATATGTAAAAGATCAATGAAACAAATACTTTAAATGTTCCTCCATAGCATTGTCAAGTTGACGAGTGTCAAAAATATATCGCGTTATGCGGGATGAAACTGACACCAGCAAGCGAGTAATTAATTCACGCGGCCCCTCTTGAGCGCAAATTAATAAAGAAAGGGAAGTGCGCCCCTAACGGATACCTCGCGGGTCAGGACAGACGTCGCCACTGCCGGGTCACTTACCTGAAATTATAAAATTACATTTTAAGGGTTAAATATGCTAATGCGCTCTCTTTAACGGGATGACGTATGATAAATTATGAAGGGCCGTGTTTGATCTCATTTTGGGCAATAAAAGTTCAATGTAATCTAATCTGTTTTTAATCTACATAATCTTCAATTGGTTATCTCTTTTCCGCTTAGTATAAACGAAAGCATTGAGTAAAAAATATGCGAATATATAGACGTATTACTTTATACTTTCGTAAATAACGACAACTTACAAAATGTGATTAGTTTTGATAAGTCGCTAGCAATAAACAACTCAAGCTTTGCATTTGGTCTTAATAAGCATACACCTAAAAGCATCATAGCCTTTTATTAAAACACCTTTCGAAAAAAAAGGAAACATTTATTTGAATTTCGAAATTGTATATCACGAATACATTTTAATCAACAAAAGAAGAAAAAATATGTTTGAACCTGAACGCTCACGGAAGGCATTTCTGGACAATTGCTCGCCAGTAAAAGTGTCTAGTCATGGTGATCGTCAGTGTCATTGTTCTAACGCTTACAGCACACAATGGGCGAAAGCGAACCGAACTTCACCGCGGATGTTTAATGAGCGCTTCACGCGATTTCGATACACTCCACTTTTTCAGGGTGCCTTGAGGTTTTTAGGCTAATGAACTGTTATATGGCAATTGGAGTGTATCCAAATGTTATTAAAGCGGAACATTGTACGGGTATTTGTTCAGGCATTGCCGCGTTGGGATAATTGGTCACGCAAAGCCAAGTTATCAAATCACATACGCGATTACTCTTCAATATGCATTTCTTGAGAATAATAACAAGTTCAAGAGTAGATTGGCAATAAAGAAAGACCAAAAATATAACACATTTTTTTTTACACTTTATATATATTGATAAAGTTCCCTGGAGGAGTAGGTATAGTATGTAATTAGCCGGCGCCATATTCAGGTGTAGACGAGGCCCACAAAAGGCCCCGTCACATAGAAAGGATGAATATTGACGAAACAGATATACAAAGCCAAAGTGTGTGCAAGAAGAGGCAGAGAAGACCACGTTGCAACTACTTGGCTCAAATCGATTTGACACTGAAGGACGGGAACGTCAAGAGTACTCGAAACTGGCGAGTATGTATGAAGAGAGCAAAGATTTTTTTGTAAGAGATCAATAACTCCGCCAATTATACTTTGTGTGTATGATGTATTGTCATGGTTTAATATGGTCTATAATAATGAATGTGGACGAAGCGAAAGAGGTATGTAAGTCTAAAGAAAACGTTCGCTCCATTCTCTCTAACTACAGTAAGGAACTGAGCGTGATGATATATGTGTATGCACGATAAGTTATCAATAGCCAGAAGTGGTTGCAGGCTATACGCGGACATATGCTGATCAAATATCCTAATCGACTTCTTTATTAGGTATCAAGACGCCAAGTTTGGTAATCTGTCTCCAATATGGCTACCGGCGATAAGTAGACAGGTACGTCAGAAATCTAAACATTTCATTATACATTTCAGATTACTCAAAGCGTGTAAACTCTAAAATGTTATATTACGGAGTATAACTCACGCCTCTCCACTAGGGTTCCGAAGGGGTAGGCAGAGGTGTATAGGTAGTATCCACACACCCGCTTTCCGACAGATATATATTATAGGTCAACATGACAAATGGCGAGTCCATCGCCGTTACTCAAGCACGAAAATACATACGCCTTTGAATTGCTTCTCAGACGAATGCAGGTTTCCTCTCGAAGTTTTCTTTTAAAGTAAAGCTCGTGGTGCGACTAATCCATGTACTATTATGATTTGTGATGATTTAGGTGTTATTAAAGTATTACTATTTTTATTCTAATAATAATTAGTAATGAAATTAGTAAAGAACGTGTAGTGTCAAAAATGTTGAAAGGTATGCTGAGGTGGTTTGGCCATGTCGAGAGAATGAATGAAGAACGATTGACGAAAAAAGTGTATAAGGCGAGTGTGAATGAAAGTGTTGGAAGAGGTAGACCTAGGCGAACGTTTCTAGACCGAATTAGGGACGTCTTGTAAAAAGGTCAGGTCAAGAGTACCCTAAGCCGAAGAGCATGTATGAAGCGAATAATGAAAGTGGACGAAGCGAAAGAAGTATGTAAGGATCGTAGAAAGTGGAAGGAAGTGGTCTCTGCCTACCCCTACGGGAAAGAGGCGTGATTATATGTATGTATGTAATGTAATTAGTAATGGAAAATAAATAAAAATATAGTGAGGTTCCGTATGTTACTGATGGAAAAAACATTCACGTATTGAGACTAGTATCAAAACCAACGTATTCAGATCTATCAAAGGCTTGCTACTGCGGGGAGATCTCTCATTTTGACAAGCCGCCTTATTGGACGACAGCGATTTCAAGTCCCCTTGAGGAGCACAATGGACCGAATGCAGGCATATTCGGCCACTCTTGAGATTACTATTGAAAATGAAACGTTGGTTTGAATACGACCGTCTTCGAGTGGTTGACCATTGAATGGTGTGGGTAATTGTTTCGGACTTTGGACGGTAGTGCATATCATTACAAATAAATTAAATGAAATTTGAGTGTCTGTTTGTAATATTAAAATAACAGCTTTTTACTAACTGCATATGGATGGATACACGATTCATAAACCAATTTAACTTTTTTTATTTTGTCAGTCTGTTGGTCTGTGTGTCTGTTTGTTCCGGATAATCTCGGCTGGACCGATTTTGACGGGACTTGGCGGATAGCTGATGTAAAAAGGAGTAACTTAGGTTACTTTCATTGTAAGTAATTGAACGATAACTTTTTAGTTAAATTCCACGCGGACGAAGTCGCGGGCACAGCTAGTTATAAATATATCCTCACGCCTTCCCACAAGGGTCCCCGAAGGGTAAGGCAGAGGTGTATAGGTAATACCCACACACCCACTTTCCGCCAAAGGTATTTTAGGTGCCAACGTGACAGATGGCGAGTTCATCGCCGTTACTCAAGCACGACTATTACATACGCCTTTTGAATTCCTTCTCAGACGTAATCAGGTTTCCTCTCGATGTTTTCCATCACCGTAAAGATTGTGGTGTGACTAATATCTGTACTTAAGTTCAGAAAAACTCATTGGTACAGACGGGATTCGAACTTGCGACCTTTGCGTCGCAGACAACTGCTCGAACCACTCGGCCACCACGGCTACAGCAGTAAGTATGTTATATATATAACACAGGTGGCTCATGTGTAACCGCGACAGCACTAAGGATATGAGCAATGGAACACCTGAACCGGTAAGTTAATTATAATTACCGCTACAAAATAGTTCATAGGTAAATAGCACACAGCTACGTAAGTACATATATACATACGTGTCATGCTAGCCTCCATTGCTAAGTGAATTATAATCATACTAGCTGTACCCGCGACTTCGTCGGCGTGAATTTTTTATCTTTGGCAAAAAAAAAATTCTATTCAAAGTATCCTGTGTTACTTCTAATACTTCCAAGATTTGTACAAAGTTTCATGATGATTGGTTAAGTAGTTTTGACGTGAAAGCGTAACAAACAAACTTACATTCACATTTATAATATTAGTAAGGATCGACTTAAAAGTTTCCCTTAATACATACATACATACATATATATCGTCACGCCAAGTCCCTAACGGGGTAGGCAGAGAGTATAGAGCGCCAGTTCTGTCTAGACTTACACACCTCTTTCGCTTCGTCCACATTCATCAGTCTCTTCATACATGCTCGTCGGTTTCGAATACTCTTAACGTTCCCGTCCTTGAGCGTCCGATCGATTTGACTCAGGTAGTTGGAACGTGGCCTTCCTCTGCCTCTTCTTGCACACACTTTTGCTTTGTATATCTGCTTCGTCAATCTTTCTTCACTCATCCTTTCTATGTGTGAAAACCAACGTGCCTTTACAATCACACTTTCCATAATAATATATATATATGTGTATAAGATAACTAGATTGTGAAAGAAGCCCTGGTGGCCGACTGTTTAGAGTAGTTGGCTGCAACACAAAGATCGCAAATTCAAATCCCGACTGTATCAATGAGTTTTTCTGAACTAAAGTACAGTGATTAGTCATACCACGAGCTGAACCTGCATACGTCTGAGAAGAAATTCAAAGGCGTATGTATAGTCGTGCTTGAGTAACGGCGATGGACTCGCCATCTGTCACGTTGGCACCTAATATACCTCTGGCGGAAAGTGGGTGTGTGGGTATTACCTATACACCTCTGCCTACCCCTTCGGGGACCCTTGTGGGAAGGCGTGTAGAGATATATTATATATTATTATTATAATTATTCAACAAACATGCTACAACATTATCAAAGCACGATTTGGCACATTGGCATTCACACATTTCACACATAATCGTTTTGCCTTGACGGCGGGGCCTTACAATAGCGGGGCATAGGAACAATAATTACTTGAACAACCTTCAGAACAAAACCGTAATCGCGGAAGATAGACCAACGTCGGTATGTACAGACCGCAGTTTCAATTTGGACTTTGTCTAACAGCATTATATACATTGTATAACATCATTATATACATTGTCTAACATCATTGTATACATTGTATAACAGCATTGTATGCGAATACCGCAACTTTTACCAACACCGCGAGATGTTGTAAGACCTATATTTTTAAATTTCTTTTGTACTCTTTCGATGCAGAATGTAGCATAGCACAAACCTTGTTGGCTTTCTCATGCTACATTACCATTGTATTTTATTAATAAGGTTTCTATGATAATAGAGGAAAAAAAATTGAAATAAAAATAATGTATTTATTCATGCATAACATCACCCCACGTCCCTATCGGGGGTGCGAAGAGGGTAGTGTTCCAGAGAAAGGTATCTCTAGACTTACATACCTCTTTCGCTTCGTCCACATTTATCAGTCTCTTAATACATCAGCGCCGGTTTCGAGTACTCTTGACGTTCACATCCTATCGATTTGTTCTTGGTAGCAGGAACTTTCCTTCCACACATTTTGACATTATACTCGTATATCTGTTTCGTCAATATTTCTTCACTCATCCTTTCTATTTGTCCAAACAAACAAAACACGCCTTTCTTTATCTTTAAAATCAAACACTTATTCACGCCGGTTGCTTTGCGAATCCAAACCTTAAGTATTATGAGTATTAACAGTATTCTTGATAATTAAGTACCAACCTAGAGTCTAGAGCACTTGAATTGGTAATTACTGAAATGAGCAAGTATTCAATACACAGTAGGGTTTGGTAATATGATATACCAAATTCCCAGAATTGTTCAATCTAGAATCAAGTTTCTTGACTTGTTCTCAAGGAGTTCAATAACCTTTCATCTTTAAAAGTAATCGACAGACAAAATAGAATATATAGGACTATTACGCAAATAAAAATGATAGATATAACATGTTATAATAACTGTTGAAATTAAAATATAGCATATCTATGAAAGTTATAATAATAATAATAAATAAATAAATACCTGGGACAATTGCACACAAATTGACCTAGTCCCAAAGTAAGCAAAGCTTGTGTTATGGTAACTAGACAACGATATATTTACTTTACCGAAAGTACCGGTAACTCACGATACCGAAGTATCACTTGCGTGTTGCCACTCTGTGTTCGGAGTGTTATAGTGTGTTGGCAGCATAAGGTTTAATCCCTCTGCTTCCAACACACTGTAACAATCCTCCCCCCTCCCCAAGGAGCTCATTACTGGAAACCTCATTCACCACGTAGGAACACAACACAATAAATTGTGTTATTTGGCTACGGACTTCTATAAGGTGGAGGTCCTGCCCCAGTCGGGCAGCTCCTAATTCGAACGGGAAACCCGTATTGCCCTACCTCTCTTGATTTTGTTTTTCAGATTTGTTATACAGATGCTCAATGGAAAATAACTCTTTTCACCAACAGCCCAATAGAATCAGCGTCGCTTGTCAATATACTTTTGTTTTTAATTCTCTCCGTGTCGAACGCTAACGAAGCAAGCCATGTGCCTCCGTAACCGGTCCAACAAGGATGTTGGTCAATCAATGAAAGCAAATCCGTTCCGTTTTCTAAATTCATACATACATACACGTACATATAATCACGCCTCTTTCCCGTAGGGGTAGGCAGAGACCACTTCTTTCCACTTGCTACGATCCTTGCATACTTCTTTCGCTTCGTCCACTTTCATTATTCTCTTCAGACATGCTCTTCGGCTTAGGGTACTCTTGACCTGGCTTTTTTCAAGACGTCCTTGATTTGGTCTTGAAACGTCCGCCTAGGTCTACCCCTTCCAACACTTTCATTCACACTCGCCTTATACACTTTTTTCGTCAATCGTGCTTCATTCATTCTCTCGACATGGTCAAACCATCTCAGCATATCTTTTGTCACTACATCTTCTTTCTAAATGATTATATTAATTTAATTGCATCTCAATACAAGTCACAACCCAGAAGCAGCTCATATCAATAGGTCCTCACATCACCGATCGAACACACGTTGCCACGTCTCAAACTAGATACATCTAGCTTAGCAAAAATCCATGGAATAATGATGTTAGTTATTATAAATGTTAATACCACTAAGCATGCGAAATGCCCATGGTAAGCGATTACCGCAACACCAAGGGTACCGCTCGCGCGTTGCCGACCCTGTCGGAATCTTTAACCTATAATAATCCATTTCAAAATGGTTAAGCTGAAAAACTGGATGATCCCCGTTCGTCAATTACAGACATCAAAACAAAGGGAGACAGGATTAGTTAAGCTTTTCGCACATAAATCTGCTTGCGGTTTTGATGCCGGATTGGTCGAATTAGGGATGTGACATTCCCTGTAAAATAAATTATTAAAGCTGACGAACGGTGTATTTGACGTGATCAACTAATATTACGTGTTATGCTGTAAGTTAAGTGGTTATTAAAGAGCCAGTTCAGTGTTTTATTTCGGAATTCAGAAGTAGCAGACATCAGACACGTTAACACCTAAATATATTTTCGGGTGAACGAGGGTGTTTGTACCTACCGCTATATACATCTGCTGCACAAGGGTCACCAATGGGGTACATTGGTGACCCTTGTGGGGAGGCAAAAACATAAGTATAATAAATTATAATAATAATAATATCCTCACGCCTTCCCACAAGGGTCCCCGAAGGCAGAGGTGTATAGGTAATACCCACACACCCACTTTCCGCCAGAGGTATATTAGGTGCCAACGTGACAGATGGCGAGTCCATCGCCGTTACTCAAGCACGACTATACATACGCCTTTGAATTTCTTCTCAGACGTATGCAGGTTTCCTCTCGATGTTTCCCTTCACCTATAAATATAAATTATAGTACAACCTAAAAAACAACATGCGAACAACTTTTGAACGCTTGAAACGGCATTAAAATCGAGAGGAAATTCCATAACATCGTAACAATAGAACGTTCCATATGAAAACGTTAGTTCCACTTTCGACTACCAACATTACCACACCCGAAACGACAGTCAATTTGTGTGATGACCCGTATTAGGGGTGTGGCCACAAAGCTCTTACTTGCTCTATGCCCGGTCACGCATGTCTGTGAACGAACCGTGATTTATAACGTTCTATTTGCCGTTGTGTTCGGATTATCGTTATATCGCATTGCATACAAATTGCTGGTGCCCTGTACGATAAATGGCTTGCGTTTCTTACTGAGCTTCGGATTCGGTATCGCCCGTTAATGTAGCTACATTTTTGATATCCCTAGATCATTGCCTAAGTACGTTGCACTTAAGCGTAATAAAAAAAAGCTGATAGAATTAAAAGTTAATAAAAGAGCCGTCGTGGTAGAGTGGTCCGAGTAGTTGCAAATGAGTTATTCTGAACGTGTCACACCACGAGCCTTACGGTGAAGGAAAACATCTGGAGGATAGTTACATTACGTAACGTTGGCACCTAAAATGCCAACGTGACAGTGCCGTTACTCAAGCACGACTATACATACGCCTTTGATTTGCTTCTCAGACGTATTGCAGGTTCTCTCTCGGTATTTTCCTTCACCGTAAAGCTCGTGGTGTGACTTATCACTGTACTTAAGTTCAGAAAAGCCGACGGGGACCATTTTCATTTACATTACACTCTTGCGAAGCTAGTTATTGTATAATATGTATGTAGGGATACACAATTGAGGTCACAAAAAAATTACAGGAACAGTAATTACAGTAGGAGGATACGATATTATGACGCAAGGGGTGAATTCAAGCGAGCAGCGGTACCAACACAGTTGACTATTAACGCTACGCTTCCGCAATTTAAATATGATATCAAACCGGTTGTGATAGTTCGTAAAGGCTAGTGTACACGAATTTAACTGGATTACGACTTCCAAAATCGTAACGTAAATGTAATTTTATTCACGCCGAGTCCCTAACGGGTTGGCAGAAATAATGGAGCGCCAGTTCTCTCTAGACTTGCATACGTCTTTCGTTTCGTCCACATTCATCTGTATTTTCTGTAAGTTCTGTAAGTCATCGAGACCCGGCGTGATGATATGAATTTCTGTAACGGTTGGATACGAAAGTTTGGACATAAAGTATTTCATTCTTACGGAAAAAGTATGTGGCACACCAACTCATAAATAATGACAAAAGGTTCGACCAGAATTTACCACAGAAAAATCTATTATCTAGCTAGTGTAGTCATATACATGTAGGTATAGTTATTGTGGTAACAGGCAGACAAAATATCCTGAGGATCGAAGCACCACTTTCAAGTTAAGATTCCTTAACGTGAAAGAAAGTGATAACATTTAATATGAGACCATAGCGAGGTGTGACAACAGAGTATAAATTACACAATATAACCATATTTCAGCCTTTTCATATGCCCGCATTGTGAGCCGGCTTTAAGGCAGGTAACCCGCCCGCAGGCTTGGGCGGAGACGCCGGCCGACTAACGAGTTTTTAACTTTTATGATTATTAAACAGAAAATAATGACCGCCACCGTGATATCAGCACGCTTAAGGTGGTTAATGTATCAAACTGACGTAACACACGACAATATAATACTCTTTCACCCACACACGTGTATACACACGAATACGCACACACACACACACACACTCACACAGCAATAAAAAATAATTTTAAATTCGCATGCTCACTGCTTCTACTATTTTTATAAGGTAAAATTAATTTGTCTTGTAAAATTTTTTTCGTGGTTTCTTAAGACAATAAAGATTCTCTAAACCGATATAATACTATGATCGAACACTTCGAACAGACCAGTGCTAGAGAAGGAAAACCTGAAACCAAACCTGCATCCGGATCCCCGCTGGTTGTATCAGTCTGTTTCACTGGGTCACGGGCAGAGTGTACGAGGGAGAGCATATGCGGTTACTTAAAAATATTCCTATGCAGATAACCACAACACTAGCGACAGACACCAACTTCAAACGGGTATCATAAAGAGAAATAATCGTAAAATGTTTTTAATTGTTACCAGTCTTAACAATTTTGCTGACATATCATTAGGCCGGGTCAGATAGAGTAACGCCAGTTCTCCCTTCCCTACTCCTACTAACAACATGACATGTCCGCTAGCCCGATAGCTCGGCTAAAACTACTCACTCACTACGGTCATAAGGTGCATATAGTGACATCGAGTCCCACCCGAGGTAATGAGAAAGAATAGAGCCAAGTCCAGTCTAGACATACAGACATCTATTAATTCTTCTGTTTCAGGTTATAATCTAAACTTAGGCACTAAAACAACCGTTCGCAAAGACAGGGCTTACGCTGGAGTCCTTTTGCTCATAAACGCTTCTGGAAAGACATCTATAACACGTAACGTGTTAAACCGTCAATATTATGCGTCTGTAACCGCCTTTATAGCGCTCATAACATACAACTTTGTAGAGCAGTCTCTTTATGATATCATAAAAGTACACAGCAATTTAACGATAGTACAACGTAATTTTTACACTTCAAGGTTGTGAACAAGCATACGCTAGTATTTGACAGAAGGCCATAACTCGCCATCAGTCACGTCGACACCTAAATATATGTACGGACAAAGAGGGTGCTACACCTCTGCCTACCCGTTTCATAGGCGACATATGAGAACCTGGTGGAGCAATAGGATAAAAATCAATATTTCAAATTAATCACTGATGAGGTTGCCGCTGCGCAGTAATTAGAATCTTCTAATTACTGCGCAGCTTCTAATTACTTAAAATAATTAACACGGATATATCGCACTCGTTAGAAAAAGGAAGATGTACAATACACGCAATAGAAAACGGACGTATAGACCGGAAAATTGCATACCTGAAATGGAATTTAATTTAAAACATACCTTGGCATACACATACATACAAACATTTATTTATTTCTTATTTATTTATTTATTTACACACACATTAACATCCTTACAGTAGGTATACCAATATGATGTTAAAAGAAAATTATAATAATAATAACAAAATACACTTTAAAAACGTATATATTAAACATACATACATACATACATACATACATAATGCCATTAGTATACCAATAGTTTACTTTTTATTATTAAATAAAAAGTAAGTATAATAACAATAATATAATATATCCTCGCACCTTCCCACGAGGGACCCCAAAGGGGTAGGCAGAGGTGTATAGGTAATACCTACACACCCACTTTCCGCCAGAGGTATATTAGGTGCCAACGTGACAGATGGCGAGTCCATCGCCGTTACTCAAGCACGACTATACATACGCCTTTGAATTTCTTCTCAGACGTATGCAGGTTTCCTCTCGATGTTTTCCTTCAACGTTCAGCTCGTGGTGTGACTAATCACTGTACTTAAGTTCAGAAAAACTCATTGGTACAGTCGGGATTAGAACTTGCGAACTTTGCGTCGCAGGCAACTGCTCGAACCACTCGGCCACCACGGCTCTAAATTAAATCTTAAATTTTCTAAATCATTAAATATAAATTAACATTATATAAGCGTAGATTTTAATTACATTTATATCCAGGTGTCCTCACGGAGTGACATAGTCGCTGTGCGACAAAACTCCTTTAATAAATAGAAAAAAATAAAGTGCATTCTAACGTGTCGAATAAAATCCGTCTCTAAATTAACCACACTCATCTAGGGTCGCTACACCGGGGTAGTTCTGTTCAGGTGATATTAATGAGGCACCGAGAAGCTTGACTCTATTAACAAACGAACCACGTGCGCGATTAATGATACAACCTAGCTTGATTGCTGCAGCGGCGACGTGATGAGACAGGAAAGTATATTGAGTACAAAAAAAACATATAATAGTGGTTAACGAGCTTTACGGTGAAGGAAAACATCGAGAGGAAACCTGCATACGTCTGAGAAGAAATTCAAAGGCGTATGTATAGTCGTGCTTGAGTAACGGCGATGGACTCGCCATCTGTCACGTTGGCACCTAATATACCTTTCAGATTTTACCAGACATACATTTTGGTGCATGTGACAAATAGAGATGCCGTCGCGACAAAATACACAACTTTCATTTCTTTTGCAAACGTATGCAGTTTTCTTTAACTTAAAGTTAGTGTTATGATGATCCATCTATGTATATGGGAACAACAGAACATAGCAGAATGAAATAAATATTGTATAAGTTCTCAATTAAATAAAGAAAGAAACATTTCCAATCATAACGAAACGATAAGATCGCAAACGTATAACAAGATCTTCCGATGGTCATCTCAATCAGAGCGCGAGAAGCAATTTGCTACAATTGAAAACAAATAAACGATCGACGGAGTCTCAATTCACAACGCTTCCGAGCACCGAGTATATATATACATACCTACTTATATATTACATAATAGCAATCCAGTCCAGAAAAGCTACATAACTTGCGAACCAGCGTTTTAAGCCGAGGTCCGTACCCCATCTGAGGTTTACTTAGCTGTGCTTGCACCTAAGAAGTGTCTGCCTGGAGGCCTTTGGTCTCGTCATTATTCAGTTAAGTAGCAAAAGCCGAAGTTCATGATCACACAGATAGCAACAAACAAACAGCAATGTAATACTTACCATTTCTAGATATAACTCTACGCAGCAAGTGGCCGAAACGACGAGCGCCCATGCATATCCTCTGCTGCCGCTCTACATGGTCCGTGCAATCACTATCCGATGCTGTATCTTCATCGCTGTCATCATCTGACACGAGAGATTCACTCTTGACAGTTTTGCTATCACTATAACTTAAAGTCGGTTCACTGGCACCTAAACTCTTTGGCTCGACGGCCCAGCCGTCCTGCTTTTGTACGTCGTTGAATAGGTCGTCTAGATTAGTCTCTAATAAACCTTTGGCACTGCATATCACTTTACTTTTGGCATCATTGTGCGTGACAATCGCGTCAACGCTATTAGAAAGGCACTTTTCCCGTCTCGCGGTTTTCGCATCACCAGCGTCTTCCATTTCATGCGTGACGTTTATATTGTCACGAGTTTTGGTTCGATGTTTTACTCCGAGTGAATTTTCGGTCTGTACGTTCGATTTATCCATCGGTCTCATACTTTTTTCTTTCGTTAAATTGGCTAATTCCCTCGGCACTATTTGATTCTGAGGGTGGCTTGCTCGGAATATATTGGATAGCACTAACATTTTCACTGTTTTCAAAGCACAAGCACTGGTAAAATATTCCATCACTGCATTCCTCATTTATTCACTATTTCCGACGAGAGACACTAAGCGTGAAACACTGAAGGTGGTATTGTGTTCGTGTTACATTTGGGCAGAGAAAACTGCTTTTTGCAATGGACGTATGCAAATGCATTGTTTATGGATAACGAAACATTATTCAGGGGTGGGTGTAGTATATTCTGGAGCAGTCTACGGCTTACCGGCGGACACGACACGTCTGAATAAATAAACTATGAGCAAGGAAACAAAACACCGCCTTTTTTTCCGAGCACATAAATGTTTCGAAGATACTAAATATGCGAGAAAATATTTACTTTTTGGACAATATTTATCGGCCATCTAGCTCAGTACCAACCAGTGCGAAGCTAGAGGGTGCACGCTCGATTGCCGCTGGTGAAATTTTTGTTAACACGAGACTTTGGAAATCTTAGATAGAATTTACATAGAATTGCATGATCTTGGATGTTTTATGTATTCATCCCTATATATATATACACGTATATCGTTGTGTAGCCTCAATTGTATATACTTTAGTTTATTTGGGCTAAGGTTAATTTATGTGGAACTTTCTCATGGTAGGTATAAGTACCTATATACATGGAGTATGTGTATGCACGTGATCAAACTTTAGAAACTTTTTCAACCCAGTGATCCTTTGTACAAATCGCAAGTGTCACCTAGGAACAAAGCGGTGTCTAAGAAGCGAGAACGTGATAACATTTCTAGACACGTACAATTTATCCCCTCGGCTTTGCTAGACATTTGGAATCAAATTTACTTTAACACAGAAGACCTTCTTGGGAACTTTCCGCCGTCTTGTTGAAAATACTTTGGAAATTACTAAATCCAATAGTTACATTGAGTCCAACTGAATTGTTCTATAGCGGCAAGAGGCCCACATTATATAGCATTACCAAATAATCTTAAGCTAAAAAAATACGGATCAAAAAGATATATATGTACTTGGCTTGGACACAGAATGAGTGTGTCCCAATAGATTTAAATGCTAAGAGTATAGAAGAAGAGGCAGAGGAAGACCACGACCTAGGACCAAGAGCAAGTCGCTTGAACACGCAAGGTGAGAAAGAAGAACATCAAAGCACTAAATAAATTCGAGAGCTTTCATCAGTCTGTAAGTCTAGATCTCTAGAGTCTAGAGATGTATATGTCAGTTACCTACTTCCGTTAGTATGCAGCTAAATGGCGAAAAAATATCGCTTATTTAAATTTGATTACCTTGACGTGCAAGCGGTTCATTGTAGAGCACGTGCTGTATATATAAATAATGATTACGAATTTTGTCGTGTTCTGTATGCAGGACGGATCTGCTTCTTTATAGAAAGTGTTTTAGGAAGGCACAAGATAATTCTCTTGCATATATCATCATCATCATCATCATCATCAGCCCACAGCAGTCCACTGTTGGACATAGGCCTCTTCCATGGCGCGCCACCATAGTCTGTCTTCGGCCCTCCTCATCCATCCGCCTTGATTAGAACTTGCATATATGGATTCGATTTTCTAATCCCGAATCCGTATGGAAGACGATACTGTCGTAATTTTTTTATAATAATAATAAATAATATATCCTCACGCCTTCCCACAAGGGTCCCCGAAGGGGTAGGCAGAGGTGTATAGGTAATAACCACACACCCACTTTCCGTCAGAGAAATATTTTTGGTGCCAACGTGAAAGATGGCGAGTCCGTCGCCGTTACTCAAGCACGACTATACATACGCCTTTGAATTACTTCTCAAACGTATGTAGGTTTCCTCTCGATGTTTTCCTTCACCGTGAAGCTGAAAATATTTAATGTGGTCAATTTATATAGGTACTATTGTTCTATTTACTAGAGTCCCCCAGTATGGAAGGCAGATCTGTCACAACACCCCTTATCGCATTAAGCTTATTTAGTTGTCAACGTGACAGTTGAGAATCCGTCACAGTATCTCAAGCACGATTCTAACTATTACATGTATTCTAACGAATTGCTTCTCAAACGTTTAGATTTTCTCGCGATGTTTATCTGACCGCATAACGCTCGTGGTTAGAAAAAAAATATTGATACAGACCGCCAGGACTTGCAATCTTCACAATCGAGACTACTTCAAATTAAATAAATAAATCGATATAGTTAGCGGATGGTAAGAAAGTAATGTTGGAAAGTACGAAAGAGTACTTAGTCAAAATCAACAGCCGTCTGGTCTAGTGAGTTAGACTTAGAGTGGCCCCTGAGGGCTAAACTTGAGGGCGCCAGTTCGATTCCCTCTGAGGGTAGATATTTCTGCGATGAACACGAATTATATTCATGTATCTATCTATATAAGGAAATATATCGTTGCCTAGTAACCATAACACAAGCTTTCCCTAATTTGGGGCTAGGTCAATTTGTGTAGAATTGACCGAAGAGATTTTTTCTTAAAAAAAGAAATGAACATACATCTCAAATCTTTACAGGTAGCGGGAAAAAGTATTTAAGCTGGCTGGCTTTTGCCAGTCACGTAGAACGTGACGTGAAAAGGTGCCTACATCTGCCCGGTGCGGCCACAACATCGCCTGTCGACGTTCCCCAACTCCATTATTCAGATACCGGCGGCCGCTGGACGCTTTTTACTCCTAATCTTGTTCACACACGTGTTTCGCCTAGAGAGTTTTAAACGAGGCATTTTCAGAGCGAAATAAAAAAAAAATAGATTGCATTAAGAGCTTTAGACTTTAGTGCAAAACTGTGGTCTATGTAAGCGACTATTTTTTCTGTTACTTAAATTTTTGTCAAATAATTCTAGCTTATATTATGAATCTAATTTGCAACTCAACATTACCTAATTATACTATCATGTGGTGTACGAGCTAATTATGTTAATGAAACGGTATTTATGAGTTCACAAATTCGATTCTTTGGAAAAAAATCTAAGCAGGCGGTCCGTCTGATGATAAGCGGTAACCGCCGTCTATGGACGCCAGGAGTACCGCTCGCGCGCTGCCCACTACATTCCGCATTCCTACCAAGTAAATTAAGACAAGGCAACAATTGTTAGGTTACAAGCCACCTAAGCCAAGCTGAATAGAAAAAGAATCTGAGGATTCAGAGCCGTGGTGACAGAGTGGTTCGACTGGTCGCCTGTAGCGCACCGATTGAAAGTTCGAAGCTCGATTGTGTAAATGAGGTTTTCTGAACGTACTGTGATTAATCATATCGGGCGTGATACTCACGCTTGAATAACGAAGAACTAATTACTTAACATTACCACTAGAACAGGTGCACGGAGTTAGTATCTACCAAGCGAGTCAGTAATACTAAGTGCGTAAACGTCGTAAACATTCGATTAGCAAATTCAACGAATTAATAAAATGCAAAATTAGAGTTACACACATCTAAACAGCGCGCTAATAGCTCGTGCAATCAATCTCAGATGTTTCCTTTATCCAAAAAAACTCAAGGCTAAGGACATTACATCATCTAAAAGCGCTGGTCTTTAAGGCTGGCGAACCGAGTGCGACAGACATAATTTATAAATTATTTGGTACATAATCCAAATGATTTAAATCACTACATATAAAACGAATTCCCAACGCCATGCGTCAGTCTGAACGCTGTAAACTGCTGAACAGTTTTCAACGCGTATGTAAGCATTCCTAGGGAGGTTAACTTATATCAAAATTTGCCTAGTTGAAAAAATGATTTCATAAAAGGATGGTATGTATAAACACAACCTCTTTTCGCCGTATTTTTTCTATTTATAGTAGTATAAAACACGACTGTACTTATGTTTTCATCTCAAACTTCCCACCTATTGGATATCGCCCAGGGAAACACGCAAAGAAATAATAATAATAATAATAATATCCTCACGCCTTCCCACAAGGGTCCCCGAAGGGGTAGGCAGAGGTGTATAGGTAATACCCACACACCCACTTTCCGCCAGAGGTATATTAGGTGCCAACGTGACAGATGGCGAGTCCATCGCCGTTACTCAAGCACGACTATACATACGCCTTTGAATTTCTTCTCAGACGTATGCAGGTTTCCTCTCGATGTTTTCCTTCACCGTAAAGCTCGTGGTGTGACTAATCACTGTACTTAAGTTCAGAAAAACTCATTGGTACAGTCGGGATTCGAACTTGCGACCTTTGCGTCGCAGGCAACTGCTCGAACCACTCGGCCACCACGGCGATATGTGAAATATACATAAATACATACATGTATAATATTGACATGTCAGGACAGCTGTCACATTTGCAACACTCCAACAGCCTGAATTACATTTGAACGTAGAATAACGTTTTACGTTTGTCAATTTCCCGACTCCCAATCGGAATCCCGCGGGAACTGTAATACTTTCCCGGTTTACGATTACATTTCGTACTAACTCGATTCCGATGCGCTGCTGACAGTAAATCGATTTCTCGTGATTGGGCCGCATTCGAAATGTGATATGAAAATATTTACTTATTTCTTCAGGACATAAAAACTGTTGAGACTGGATTTCAACGTCAGATAGAGTACATGCCTAATGTTCTCATTCAAATTTATTTTGCTGGATTAAAGATACATAAATAGATCGAATCAGTTATAAACCTTGGTACGATTATAATTACGTACCTACCTTAACCTAAAGATTTTCATTTTGAAGAACTTCTTTTGAATCTCATAAATAAATATGCGTGAAATTTAGATTCACAATAAGATCCGCTAGTTGTCGCTGCGTAATCCCGATTTCCATTCCCTCACCCAAGCGATAGGTTAGTTCTTGATTGAATAAAGAACATAAATATCAGATCACAAACTAACATTAATTTTGACCATAATTGTTACGAACAAAATATACTGCATCGGAAATAAATTGTTAGGTAATCAAAAGTAGGTAGCCACGCGCATTTACGAGGAATGTTCCCGACTAACAACATATCCATATTAAAACATATCATTGGGCTGAGATGGTTTGGCCATGTCGAGAGAATGAATGAAGAACGATTGACGAAAAAAGTGTATAAGGCGAGTGTGAATGAAAGAGTTGGAAGGGGTAGACCTAGGCGGACGTTTCTAGAACAAATTAGGGACGTGTTGAATAAAGGCCAGGTCAAGAGTACCCTAAACCGAAGAGTATGTATGACGAGAATAATGAAAGTGGACGAAGCGAAAGAAGTATGTAAGGATCGTAGCAAGTGGAAAGAAGTGGTCTCTGCCTCCCCTACGGGAAAGAGGCGTGATTATATGTATGTATGTATTTGGATGTGGCTTTAATGCGGCCATATCTCGCAGTCATTGTGAAATATAACCTATTTCTGTGAGCTGTAATTTTTCACTGGTTCTCGTAAATCGAAGCTTTGAATACGGGCGAAGTTATAGGCGCCGGGATCGCGCTGTACGGCAGCTTACACACAGCGTGTATGACTCGCCCAGTTATTTGCGCGATCGTAAAGCATTATTTGATCTTGGTTTAACGTCAGATAGGTATGTGTTTTTTGGGTAAGTTAGGTAGTTTGGGCTGTATGGAGTTTTAAAATCCTACTAATCCTATTAATTATAGAGGGAGTTTCTTTCGATATTATTTAGTATGTATAATATATCCTCACGCCTTCCAACAAGGGTCCCCGAAGGGGTAGGCAGAGGTGTATAGGTAATACCCACACACCCACTTTCCGCCAGAGGTATATTAGGTGCCAACGTGACAGATGGCGAGTCCATCGCCGTTACTCAAGCACGACTATACATACGCCTTTGAATTTCTTCTCAGACGTATGCAGGTTTCCTCTCGATGTTTTCCTTCACCGTAAAGCTCGTGGTGTGACTAATCACTGTACTTAAGTTCAGAAAAACTCATTGGTACAGTCGGGATTCGAACTTGCGACCTTTGCGTCGCAGGCAACTGCTCGAACCACTCGGCCACCACGGCTTTAACTACTAGTTAAGTAATGTTTAATAGACGTTAAGTGAGCTTCTTTACTACTAATTCACTAAATTGTTTTGCAATGGCGCACTACAGTTTCTGCTCACCCCTGTGTCTGTGTCTAAGGTTGAATAAAAGATTTAGATTCCATAACGGCTGAACGGAATTGAATGAAATATGGCACAAAAATAGATTATTAGCTGAATTAACGTTACGTAAATATTTATGTATTTTTCTTCTGGAAAACGGTTACCGCAGCCTATTTACGCATACAATACCGAAGAATCATGCGCGTTACCACTCTGTGTTCGGAGTGTTATAGTGTGTTGGCAGTATAAGGTTTAATCCCTCTACTTCCAACACATTGTAACAATCCTCCCCCCTCCCCAAGGAGCTCATTACTGGGAACCTTATTCACCGCGTAGGAACAAAACACAAAAAATTGAGTTATTTGGCTACGGACTTCTATAAGGTGGAGGTCCTGCCCCAGTAGGGCAGCTCCGAATTCGAACGGGAAACTCGTTATGCCCTACCTCTCTTGAATCAGCATCCTAGAATGACTAATTTCTGCGTGACAACCCTGAATCATCGACATAAAAACCTATACGCGCGTGTACACCCGACCTAAGGGATATTGTGTGCACGCCTTTTACAAAATGGGACGATTAACTCTCAAACGATACGATATTGAGTTTCAAAGGGCTTTTTAAATTCCATTATCCTTTGTTGATCCTTAATGTATTATTGGTCAGAGGTGTCAATGTTATATTATAAAAGCTTTAGGGTTGTGCATTTATCTTGTTATTTTGTGTTATCTTATTTGTACATGCTGAGAGTTTAAATACAGCATGGAGTTCTTCAAGAGGTGTGAAGATATTTCTGCAGGGTCGGCATCGCGCATGCAATACGCCTGGTGTTGCAAGCGTCCATAGGCAGTGGTAACCGCTTACCATCAGGCGGACCGCATGCTTGTTTCCCACCAGTGTGTGTATATGTATAAAAAAAACATTAATAAACACGCCGAGTCCCTAGCGGCGCAGGTGGCGAAAGTACAGCGCCAGTTTCCACTTAGCCTCTTTCGTTTCATCCACATTCATCAGTCTCTTCTTACATGCTCTTAACGTTCCCATCCTCGAGTTTTCGATCGATTCGCTGAGAGTAGCCAGTGATAAATATTAAACTCACATAATTCTGGCTTACATAATAACATCGTTAAACACAATCAAATTTGAATCCTCACGGACCGTCGATAACTTATCGATAATAGTTACAGCTCGCCGGGTGTTGCCTACCTAGGTAAGCCTTGTAAACAGGACATTGGATCTTAAGAAGTTTGAGTTAAAGTCCAAATTATAATCGTACGATTGTATATAATCATGTTAATTACAAGTTCACGTGCCCATTAGGTACGGAAGTAGATGTTACGTAATGCTTTGCTTTTTCCGGCCTATTAATTGCCTGCTATAGGCAAAGCTTGTTTTTGTAGACAAAACTTATTACGTCTATATTTTTATATTACATATGTATTGTGGACGAAGCGAAAGAGGTATGTAAGTCTAGAGAGAACTGGCGCTCTACACTCTCTGCCTACCCCGCTAGGGACCTGGCGTGATGATATGTATGTATTTACATATGTATTTTTATAGCGATGGACTCGCCTTCTATCACGTTGGCACCTAACATATATCTCAGACGAAAAGTGGGTGTGTGGGTTTATCCTATATGTACACCTAAACCTTCGGGGACCCCTTGTGGGAAGGCGTGAGGATTTACATTATACTTCGACCTTATTGTTCCAAGTTAATCATGATTAAAAAAAAATTACTTGGTAGCTCAAAATAATAATGCCCTTAGTACTAACACAACTGTGTTAGTACTAAGGGCAATAAAATAAAATTGTCCAATCGCGGCCATATTGACTGTAAATCAGCAGAGGCGCGGCCAATTGTGACCAATTATCTCGGCAAGCTAAGGCTGACTCCGCATTGGGCGGAGAGAAATATCTCACAGCACTATCTACAAACTATTCGGATACTGATACTAGACTTGTATTCATAAGAATTCACTTGAATGGTTTAAATATATCTTACAGACTAAACCAATGAGTATTAATGATGGGACTACAATGTGGAGAAAAACTTATTGGTACAGTCGGGATTCGAACTTGCAACCTTTGTGTCGCTACAATAACTCGAAACACTTTAGTTTTTGTTTAGTTTCAAAAATAAAAGTAGCCTGAGTTACTCCTTTTTACATCAGCTATCTGTCAGTTAAATTCCCATTAAAATCGGTCCAGCTGTTTCAGAGATTATCCGGAACAAACAGACAGACAGACTAACAAAATAAAAAAAATATATATTTCGGGCCACCTGTGTCAGAGATTATCCGGAACGAACAAACAGACAGACAGACAGACACACAGACTGAAAAAATTAAAAAATCATAAGCATTTAATAAAAAGCCGGTTATTTTAACATTACAAGCAGATACTCCAATTTTATTTATTTGTATAGATAGATGTATCTATAGATTAACCTCTCATATGAAAAATGTTACAACCAACTAGTGAGCCCACACCCTAACATAACCGAGTATAAGCGAAATAAATTGTCACATTAGACACGACTACAATATTGTTATGACATGGGAACGTTACTAGCACTTAGTGACGTCATTGTCTTAACTAATATACCAAAGGAGCATTACTGCCTAATGATAAGCGGTTATCCTGCAGGAATTTCCCTTCATAAAGAACTCCATTCCTTACGAACTCTTTCGCTATAGATAGTGCCAGACGCGCCCCACTACCCTTCCCTATACTGCCGTCCTTACGAAAAGTGCAATAACTCGAGTTTTTGGTCGAATTGAGTTAAGTACATATTCAGAATCAGCAGAACGAGATCTATATATTACCTCTCGACAGTTTTTACGTATCTATGACGTAGCCGGTTTTAATATTAAGTATAACTGCAATATCTAGATCCTTGTTACATGGTTTACTTATCAAGACCGACACAACTATAGATAGGACTAAGTTAGGCGCGTTTTTAAGTAATTTTACTTACTATATCTGCAATAAGTATAGTTATTTCATTTATAATTCGCATATTTTGTTATTTATAATCTTTAATTAGTATTTATAAGTGCAATAAGTTTGAGTTATTGCAGATATGTTAAGGAACCTTATTACTTATTTTTTAATGATTACTAAAATTTAGGTAATAAGTACAATATATTGCACTTCTTTGTAGGAAGAATAAGCAAACACAATATACTTATACGGATTAAAATGCAATAAATTCACAATTTATTGCGTTTATAACTAACCCCAGGGGGCAAGGGGGTACCCTAACAAAACGTTATTTTCCTATAGAATAGAAAGATAAAAATACATTAACATGTATTTTAGTTACAAGGTAAATATAGTGATTTAATTAAAGTGGGTGTGTGGGTATTACCTATACACCTCTGCCTACCCCTTCGGGGACCCTTGTGGAGAAGCGTGAGGATATAAATTTAATTTAAATATAAATAAAAAATTAAAAATAATGTAAATAAAGAATATCTGCAATGATCTTGAATATCCTAAGTAATATTAATAATTTTTTGTTTGTTACGCGTTTTCCCTAGACCTCTTTCGCTTCGTTCACATTCATCAGTCTCTTCATACATGTTCGTCGGTTTCGAGTACTCGAGTTTACTCTTAACGTTCCCGTCCTTGAACGTCTGATCGATTTGATCCAGGTAGTTGGAACGTTGTCTTCCTCTGCCTCTTCTTGCACTTGCACACATATTTTTGCTTTGTTTATCTTCATTCGCCTTTATATAACGTAATATAACGTAACATGCCTTTCTTCATCTTTACAATCACACCATCATTCACGCCAGTTGATTTGCGAATCTCTTCATTGCGGATTCGATCTAAGATCTTTACTCCACACATTTTTCGAAGCAATCGCATCTCAACTACACTTAAGCTATTTTCATACTTCCTCTGACTACCAGGATTCGATGCCATACAATAGAGTAGGCACCAATATCGCATTGTGGGCAGCAACTCGAGCATTCTTGCTGAGACTTTTGCTGGACATCAACGCCGACATGGCCACATTCCCTTATTACTGGCAGTTATAATTATTTCAACGTCTTTTTTATACTTTGAACATGCTTCCTAGATATACAAATTCATTCAGCTGTTCTAGAACTTGCCCATTTACCGATACAACACACTAGGTTATTTTATTATTTGTTCAGCGTTTAGGCGCAGCTCCTTCTTTCCACATTCTTCTTTCATTATACTAACTAGTGTCTGCAGTTCGCCTTGTGATGACACCAGTAAAATCGCAACATCGGCATAAAAAAGGCAGTTGACCACAAAGTTTAATTCATCTATTTACAATAAAACATATTGAAAGCAAGCTGTATTTACGTAAAGATACTAGAGGTAAAGATAATGGACGTGCAGAGACCGAGGGGGAAAAGTGAAAGAACGTGAAAACTTTGTATACATACGCCTTAGAATTTCTCCTCAAACGTATGTACGTTTCCTCTCGATGTTTTCCTTCACCGTAAAGCTCGTGGTGTCACTAATCACTCATAAATTGTAACTGTTACTTTTTCTAATTGTAACAAGTTACAACATTATCGTTTCAAACGTGCCCCTTACTAATGACAATCGCAACAAACAAGACATTCAATCCACTCATGGTTAGAAAACCGTTGATAAAAAAATATTATTTGATAATCAAAAATGCATTATGTTGGTTTTGCTAACCATTAGTGTAATAAGTAGGCTACTTATTGCGGTTATGACTAGTAAACGTTCTTCCTATATACGAATAATACTAAACATAAGTATATTTATTGATTTTTAAAGCGGGAATAAATGTATTTGCAAACATTAAGTACCACATAACATTCTGTACAAGTTTACCTATCGTACAGTAAAGGTTTCAAGTCGAACTTTGCTATAGTGATGGAGATACAAACAAAATAAGAAAAAAAACTTTAACTGCATTTTACTCGAAATCAGCTTAAACTTAGTTATTGCACTTTTCGTAAGGACGGCAGTATAGTTTATAGTGTAAGTGTGCAACCGTTTGAGTGTTTGAGTATTATCGGTATACACTGATTACCTATGGTCGTCCTCGACTAGCAATTGGTGGGGCGCGTCTTCGTCTATGGCACTATCTATACTCACTCTTTACTCCTATGAACTCTGAGTTTGTTCCATGATACATGCAACATCGCCTGAGAGATTCATAACCCTCCATTCAGCGGTAATCGGGTAAAACGTAATTAGTTGCTATATAGTGAGTAGGGACATTCAGATTTACGTTGAAGTAATGTACGAGACAACACACTTATATTTACATACATACATATCATCATGCCAAGTCCCTAACGGGGTAGGCAGAGAGTATAGAGCGCCAGTTCTCTCTAGACTTACATACCTCTTTCGCTTCGTCCACATTCATCAGTCTCTTCATACATGCTCGTCGGTTTCGAGTACTCTTAACGTTCCTGTCCTTCAGAGTCCGATCTATTTGATCCAGGTAGTTGGAACGTGGCCTTCCTCTGCCTCTTCTTGCACACACTTTGCTTTGTATATCTGTTTCGTCAATCTTTCTTCACTCATCCTTTCTATGTGTCCAAACCAACGTAACATGCCTTTCTTCATCTTTACAATCACGCCCTCATTCACGCCAGTTGATTTGCGAATCTCTTAATTGCGGATTCGATCTAATATCGTGACGCCGCACATTTTCCGAAGAGATCGCATCTCGACTGCATTCAAGCTATTTTCATACTTCCTCTGACATACACAGGATTCGCTGCCATACAATAAGGTAGGTACCAATATCGCGTTGTGGACAGCAACTCGAGCATTCTTGCTCAGACTTTTGCTGCCCATCAACGCCGACATGGCTCCATTCACCTTATTTCTGGCAGTTATCCTTCTTTCAATATCTTTTTCATACTTTCCATCTCGTGTGAACATGCTTCCAAGATATACAAATTCATTCACTTGCTCTAGAATTTTCCCATTTACTTATATTTACTGAAAGCTAATTTCAAAACCAGTTGATAACACAACATTTAACAAATGATAAGGCGAACCGAATGCAGTTTGTCATGAACTGACATTATTAACTGTACATTGTAAAGTGTGTTTTATTGTAGAGTTTGTCAACATGAAAATGCGTCTCAACAATTAAATGGGTCTGCCCTGCAACTTCGTCCGCGTGGACAAATAAAATTTAACAAAATATCAGTTTCTAAAATAAAAGTAGCCTACTCCTGCAAGTTCAAATCCCAACTGTACCAACGAGTTTTTTTTAACTTAAGTAAAGTAACACCACGAGGTTTACAGTGAAGGAAATCATCAAGAGGAAACCTGCATACGTCTATGATGAAGCAAGTCAAAGGCGTATGTGTAGTCGTGCTTGAGTAACGGCGATGGACTCGCTATATGTCACGTTGGCACCTAAAATATATCTCCGGCGGAAGTTGGGTGTCTGGGGACTACCTACAAATGTCCTGCCTGCCACTTGGGGGAATAATTGATAAAGATACATAATTGATGTTAGTTGCCTGCGACGCAAAGGTCGCAAGTTCGAATCCCGATTGTACCAATGAGTTTTTTCTGAACTTAAGTACAGTGATTAGTCACACCACGAGCTTTACGGTGAAGGAACTCTCGATGTTTTCCTTGACGCCTTTGAATTTCTTCTCAGACAGAAGAAATTCAAAGGCGTATGTATAGTCGTGCTTGAGTAACGGCGATGGACTCGCCATCTGTCACGTTGGCGCCTAATAAAACCGAAAACGGTCGAAAAAATCGAAACCAGTAGGCGGGTTTTAAGACTGATGAATGTGGTTGGATCGTTCAAGGTTTCGGGAAGGCGTAAATAGAAATGTAATTATATCTATCAGTCACGATTAACTATGAATTCCTTCCCAAAATGGTATGTGGGTTATGTCACAATGGTTCACTTCAGCATAAACTATAAAAAAATGGCTTCTTCTAAATAAATGCAAATACCAAAATACAATCCCTCGGTCATTGCACTCGCGTCACCAGAAGGTTGAACAAAAGACACATAACTTGATAACTGTGGGAGCTATCTCATGGGTACTACAAAAACCAGAACATAATATATTGTATGAGTTTATAACAATATGTGAATTGAAGCTTTGTAGCTTCAGAGGTCGGTGTACCTCATACGTACTTTGATTTGTGAATCAAAATCGGAATTCTAATTTTATGGCTTCATTTTAAGTTTTAAAGTTAGAACGTTTCTAGAATTGACTAGTTTGTTTGGTTACTACTAATCCATTGAGAAAATTATTTAATTTAGATAGCCCGTTCACTGAGGAGGACTAGAGGCTGTATGTCGTCATACCGTAGCTAGCTGTAGCTACTACCCAAAGGAATGGAGCAGGATTTAACGCGGGCAAAATGCAACCGCTCAGCCTGTAGCATAATAATACTAATATCATACGCATATATATATATACTAAAGCCACACCTCACTTCAAAAATGACACAGAGTCCCACTTAACACCGGAGATATATTACAGGCGCCAACGTGACACATGACTACTCCATCACGTTGCTCAAATACGACTTTTAATTTCTTTTCAAACGTATGCAGTTTCTTGATGTTTTCCTTCATCCTAAAGCTCGTGGTGGGACTTATCACTGTAAGTTCATCTCTTTCGAATACCAGAACCATAGTCTTGCCAGCGTTTAAGTGCAGCCTGTTCTTTTCACATTCTTCTTTCATTATGGCAACTAGTGTCAACGAGTTCGCCTTCTGATGACGCCAGTAAAACCGTTATTTTATTTAGGTGTCAACAGCTGCAGTCGTTAAAGTGATCTCTACATACTTTTCCCAAGTACACATGCAAGTGGTATTCAGGTCATCGCACGAAACAGTTTACCGGTTTTTTTGCAAACTAGTTTAAACTAGATCTGAACGGCAAAAATATCCCGTTGTAATAAACGTTAACAAGATTTATAATTGTTTGCATTTTCTTCACTTACATTCCGACAACTTGAACCAAACAAATTTAAACTTTGTAATGCTTACATAATAAAGCATATTATTATATTGCGCAGGAATGTGAGCAGTCATAGTTGGCGTATTAAATCCTTCAATCGATTTCACACCTTATATAACCCATCATCATTCAACACAATAGCAGTCAGATCATTTGTTTACAATAAAATCTCGCACTTTCTCTCAAACACCTACAATACATTCGTCTCTTTCTAACTTCGATAAAGCAGTATAGGGGTGAAAGTGACGATACGATGGTTGCACACATGCTCAGTGAAGTGGAACTGGTGGGCTAATTCCTTACAGATATACTGTTAGCGACCAGTTGCAAGATATTGATACGCTTATTGCTGCTTTAAATGTTCACTTCTACTGTTAAACATTCTATAGTGGAAGATTTGTTTACCCATGGGACTTCGTGTAATGCATTTTTACTAAGTAAAGCGCTGGTGGTTCTCTAGTATCTTTACTTACATGAAAGATATTTTTAAAAATAAAAATACGGCTCGAAGGACCACAGTCAAAAGTTTGAAGGTAGCCAAGAATAAAAGATGCCGACGTCTGACAGCTACTGCGCAACATCCGCTATTCAATATAGGTGATCAGCTTTCGCGTCCAATGTGTTATTATTGGTTATTTTCGGCCTTGAGTGAAAGTCGTCATGTCGAATTGCGTACGTGTACGGTGGGAAGTTAATATAGACTGAGGTAACACGATTCGATAATATGTTACGTCTTAATGGCTTATGTTAAAAAGAGATCATTTTAATGTGAGGTCACGGGTTCGGTTCCCGCTGAGTGCAGATATTTGTGTGATAAACACAGTACCTTAGTCTTGATGTTTAGTCTCAAAAATGTCATTAGTTTTTCTGAACATAAGTACAGTGATTTATCACGCAGTTTACGGTGAAGGAAAACATCGAGAAGAAACCTGCATACGTTTGAGAAGAAATACGGGGGCGTATGTATAGTCGTGCTGGAGTAACGGCGATGGATAGCCATCTGTCACGTTGGAATCTCTGGCGGAAAGTGGCTGTGTGAGTAATACCTCTGCCTACCCTATCGGGGACACTTGTGGAGCGTGAAGATATATAAAATCTAATTTCTGTCGAACTACAAGAACACCCAATCAAACAACTGGTAGTTTCAAGGATAATTAATAATCAGAACAAAAAGTCTTATCTCACCGCATTAAACAATAGCCCAACAAAATACTAGCATAATATGATTACACTGTCGAGTTGTAACATAAACCCGGTGAATAACTATTATCGTTCACACCGCAGCCAGTTTCGGCCGGTACATTACAAAGCATAATAAACTTTAAACATGTTCAGTTAAGACGTAAAATCAAATGTACTTTTGAAAGATGGCATAGCCGATTGTACCTACCAAGGTATATGTATGTAAATCAAATATACTTGGCAATGCTCGTGCATGAGTCACATTGAATGTTCCAAGTAGCGAGATCAAGGCTTCAGAAGGAGGGTATTGGCCTATCAATACACAGCTACCCCCTTACGGCTAACAAGATAAAGTCGCAAATTCCTACTAACCTGCCAAGTCCATCTGCGACTTGCAAGCTTTATGTCTAAAAGCACTTACTTCTTAACACTAATAGTGCGATACCATCCTGCCAATACATGTTTTCCACTAGAAAAAAGTTTGATTGCATTAGTAGATTGGTATTTTTTCTAGAAAAAAACATATCTTAAGTGTTCCAGCTAATCTAGATAATGATCTATCTATACATATACATTTCATCAAATTTCGTATGGCCTTTTCGTTAACCGTTAAATTTATAAGGATCTGTTGAGTCTAACAATTTTGGCAGCCCTCATGGTTAATGGTCAGGGCTTCGGGCTGTGAAGCTAGAGGTCGTGGCTTCAACTCGTGCTAGGGGCAAGTGTATTGTAGGATTAGATTTCACATGTTTTTTTTTAATTTTTATCTTTCTAGAAGGAAAGAAAGAGGCCTTTGAGTTCATGAGAGAAATGTCACTCTAATTTCTGAGTACTCTGCAAGGCAGTATGCATGATGACATACTAGAAGCTTTCATATGTCAGTTATGTGGCCAATTGCCCCAACAGATTTATTCATTTATTAGGAGAGGAATTTTTTAGAGGAAAACCACGGTATAAATGGTTCAGAAACATCATCACGATCCAAAGTGTCAAACGGTTACAGTAATGAATTTAGAGCTGAATTTTAAATGTGACCCTGGATATTCCCTACCTAGCATTAGGAGACTAGCAATAGTCAAGAGCGTAGGGGCCAGTTGAGCGAGCGCATTTGACTTTTTATTTCAAAAAGCACTCACATTAAGTGACACAGCACTCGAAACATTCAAATGTTGAGTGTAATCCTTTGTGTCCGATCCAGCGGGGCAGCCAGCTCGGCGCTGCAGACATGTTTTATTTAGTCTAAACACCGCGGACTTAACGCGATGTCGTCACAATTTTTTCTACACTTTTTGCGCTCTCGCAGAAGGTCAACTCGCTACTCTTAATATTTGTCGGACAATGAATACGAGCTTTATTTAACTTACAACCGTATCCGTCGCCGCCGAAATCCAGATAACAAACAGTAGGTACAGATAGGGAATCCCATGTTGTGGCCGAGCGCCACCGCAATACAATTTGTGATTGTAACATGTATCAATATGACCGATCTCGGTGGAATTCGAAATCGATACAATTGGAGCGGCGATTGTTATCGGAAACATAATATCGCAAGTTGGGTACACGCGCACAATAGGAGGCTGTGTTATCGTAGTCTGTACGACGTCTGATACTAGATCTGCGGGTGAAATTTCGAAAGAACTGCGCACCTCCGCATGGCTGGGCCCGATGTGGGTCAGGCGAGCGCGACAACAACACCGCACGACTTACAACCATAAACAAAGAACGATAACAGCCGTGGAGAACCTTAAGCCGGTCGAGTGAAACTATCAACACAAAACATTAACTGTACGGAACAGATCCAAGGGAAAACAAACACAAGACCACCTCATCGGTCGGGCCGTGGAGGGTCTCCGCGGCGAGGTCATCGCTTCACGTTTCACATAATCACTGCCACTAGAACACGTAAATATGTAGCGAACCGCGACGCAACGGAACAACGTTCGCTCCAATGGCGCGGACGTTTCGAAATGCGAAATTGTCACCGGTGCCGGCGCGCGCGCACGCCTTACTATCCGTCAGAGCGATCGTGCACAGATGGCGCGGTAGCTCGCCGCTGCGAAAAACACGCGTAAGCGCACCGATTTTCACAATGCCACTGTTTCCCGCGACTGGGCAGTCAATTAGACGGCGCGGCTTCCACCACAAACAGCGATTGAAATGACAATTGCCGCGTTCGCGCATAGGTAGCGAACGGTGAACTTGAAGATACTTGGATTTACATAACTCAATGTTTTGAAGGCGGGGTTTGTTTATTTATCAGGAGTAAGTCACCTTGAAAATATGGATATATAATTATTTTTAATGTCGGATAAAGCATAAAAATTATGCAGTATTGTCGTCGCTTATTTAATCGCCCCTTACCCATTGGTCATACAAAGTGTTGAGTTATGTTGCAGAAATTATTTAGGGCAATGACGAAGCGGCTTAATGATATCGAGTAAATACCGGTTCGTAATTTTTATGATGAGTACAAATTGTCGCAAGCGGCCGGGTGACGTCACAGGATCGCTGCATCTGCGAGGGTCGTTGCCAGCCATTTATTAATAAATGTTAAATATAGGAAAAATCTATTTTCCTGTGGAGGCATCCTTTGACGTAAACGTCGTAGAACGCTATACAGAATCTATGTTTAAGTTCGTGCGTAGTGTTTACATATGCAGAGAAAGCTTTTTCTCTCTCAGTCTTCTCGTCACCCTCCCGCGGGATAATAACGAGTTGAGACAATTAATTAGTAACGTAGTTTTATTATTTTATTTTTATTATTCTAGTTATATTTTATTAAAATATGTCTCCAGCGAACGGTCTGTGAAGAAAAACATCGAAAGGAAACCTGCATTCGTCTGAAAAACAATTCAAAGGCGTATGTATAGTCGTGCTTGAGTAACGGCGACGGACTCGCCATCTGTCACGTTGGCAGCCAAAATATATCTCTGGCGGAAAGTGGGTGTACGGGTACTACCTATACACCTCTGCTACCCCTTCGGGGACCCTTTTGGGAAGGCGTGAGGATATATAATAAATAAATAAAGCTAAGCATATTCAGTAATAATATACGCGAAGACACAAACGGGCCTCAAATATAAGTGCGTCGTACAGACTCGGTGATTGAACCAATTACGCCCACTCCTTCCTACAACGTTTATGATCTATGACACTGCCAATCTAAACATGGCCACCGTGCTAATAATAATTGATGTCGGAATGGTCTTGGAAGCTGGTTTGCTCGACATTTGGGAAAGAACGAAGTTTGGGGTAATTCAAGAGCTTGATAAGATTTGCAATGTCGTCATAGAACGAGTGTAAACGATCATCTCATTATGAATCTTGTATTACAAATGCATAACGTTTCTTCTCCTGGCAGGTATTTATCTTGGAAACGGTGATAACTTTAGTTTTTATTAAGTATATGACGTCCAATAAGTGTTCAATAAGGGGTAGACCTAGGCGGTACTTTCTAGACCAAATTAGGGACGTCTTGAAATAGGGTCAGGTCAAGAGTACCCAAAACCGAAGAGCATGTATGAAGAGAATAATGAAAGTGGACGAAGCGAAAGAAGTACGTAAGGATCGTAGCAAGTGGAAAGAAGTGGTCTCTGCCTACCCCTACGGGAAAGAGGCGTGATTATATGTATGTATGTATGTAATAAGTGTTCCCTGTGTCCCTTACATTCAATAATTTTTTTTTCTTTTTATTTTTGATTTGATTTTTACATATACAAAATCCCATACTACAAAAAGCATGTACAGTAAACCCTACTTAACAGTTGTTGAGTTAACGTTACAACTGTCTTCTACTACCTATAATATATCCTCACGCCTTCCCACAAGGGTCCCCGAAGGGGTAGGCAGAGGTGTATAGGTAATCCCCACACACCCACTTTCCGCCAAAGGTATATTAGGTGCCAACGTGACAGATGGCGAGTCCACGTCGTTACTCAAGACGACTATACATACGCCTTTGAATTTCTTCTCAGACGTATGCAGGTTTCTCGATGTTTTCCTTCACCGTTCAGCTCGTGGTGTGACTAATCACTATACTTAAGTTCAGAAAAACTCATTGGTACAGTCGGGATTCGAACTTGCGACCTTTGCGTCGCAGGCAACTGCTCGAACCACTCGGCCACCACGGCTGTGGTGCTTCTACTACCTATGTGGTAAATAAATAAGAAGACGTCAAACAGCCTTTACTCACTCACGTTCATATCACCATATCATAGACATGACAGAATCAAGCTAGATGAGAACCCTGACCATGACAACTCTTACTATATTTTTTAGAGTAGTTTTTAAACATTGGCCTCAGTTATAGCTAATCAAAGAAAATTACGATTGATGAAGTGGGTGTGTGGGTACTATCTATACACCTCTGCGTACCCCTTCGGGGATTTTATGGAAATTCTGATAGACAACAACTAATTAATAAAAAAAAAACTTATATAATATGAACCGATTACACTTTTATTACTAAGAAATTTAACTTTCATTAACATTTAAATAATCGAATGATATTTGAAATCTGAACCGAACACATGTATAAATTCAACTGTTTTATACCTAAAGGAGTACAGTAGGGGGTGATAAAACCGTAAATTTAATATGTCGGCACACGAAAGTTGGCGACGGGTGGTGCGAAATTACACTAGGATACATTAATTAGTGTGAAAGTTCGCGACGCCATCTTGGAGCGAGGCTGTGGTCTCCTTACCTAGCCCAAGTTTGCTATCTTATGTACTGGAGCTCAAAGGAAAGGATAAACAGTGAACTTGGGAACATAATATTTACCAAGCGCACGTATGTATAAGTTCACAGACTAGTATCTAACCAAGCGAACAATTTATTCACAATTCACAAGAGATATCCAACCGCGAGATAAGATGAGTGAACAAGCTCTCAATAATGAATTGAGAGTGCTCTCCGTAATTACATTTAAACAAGGAACATTGACAGAAATATAAATTAATGTACAAGCAGAGCGAACGTATAAACGAAATGCCATTAACAAACAACAGCACAGCCATTCGAGCGCGGGCCACGTATTCAATTAACAGAATAGGATTCTGAATTGTCGTTCATAACGCTCCCAAAGTTAATTAAAATATCCCTAATTGCGCAGCGACAGCGACAAGCGTCGGGCAAACGTCCCACGTTGGGCGCCCACGGTACAAGTACTGTTTGTTCTTTATTAGAGTAAGTTTCCCCGCCCCTGTTTGCATACAAGTTTGGGCCGCAAACGTTTTATTTGCACACGGCTTGGAACGTACACGAAGTTACACGGACGCCTCAGTAAATCTACGCGGCGTGTGTGCACCGGCACCATGCACCGCTCAACGATACACACACACCTACAACTTGCGATGTTACTTGAGAATTAACGAATCTGTCGGCAAACACTGTTACACTTGATTGTTGACGTGGCGCATTGTATGAACCGCGTTGAACGGAAGCCATCGTATTCTAGAAAGTTATCTTTAGATCATACAAACTATGTCAAAACTGATTTATATGATTTTTCCTCCCTACAATTATCGAATACAATATATATATATATATATGTATGTATATTACTCTACTCTAATCACTCAAGGACGGGGACGTCAAGAGTACTCGAAACCAGCGAGCATGTCTGAATAGACTGATGAATGTGGCGAAGCGAAAAGGGTATACAAGTCTGGAGAACTGGCGCTCTACTCACTCTGCCTACCCCGTTAGGGACACGACGTGATGATATGTATGTATAGCTAGTGCTATCCACGAAGACGCGCCCCATTTTTCTTCCCTATAGTTTATACTATAAGTGTGCCACCTTCCACTAACGTTTGAGAATTATCGTTACACAATGATAATAGATTCGGGTCGTACTCGCCGCATCCCGCGACTCCCTCGACTACAAATTGGGGGGCGCATCTTCGTGGATGCCATATATATAAAGGCTCTGCTGATATAAAGCCTCAATAAATGGCTATCTAGGGCAAAAAATCCTATTCCTGAGATGAGGGGGTGATATCCCTAATAAGTAAGGTGAGCGTATGCTTGAACGTATGCGTAAAAAGAGTATTTAAATATGATTCCCACGAAAGGCCTCTGAAATGGCAAGAAATAATAAAACAATAGACGAAACAAAACGAAGCTATTACTCAGAGCGAATCCATGTCGGACGTGACTGGATACGGCAGATCAGCTTGCGAAAAAAGTACGGAAAATATCGTCGTCGAAATACCAATCTGAATATGGAAATGGCCGCCGGATTCGCAATGCGGGTAGATAAGGATTTTATAGGGAAAGTATGGCCGGCCGGTAAACAAGGGGAATACGTGCGAAATGTTCGAGATAAGTGTATCTACGGTGCGGCGTTGGCTATTGTTCGACAAGTGTCGGACAATAACATATCCGGACTCGCTCGCTTCATAAATGCCCGTCCTTTTTATTTCTCACCCCTAAGTTGAGAACATATAATGTTGCCATAGTAGTGAAAAAACGAGTAAAACGATAATGACGATAAGATCATTATATCTGAGGGCTACGATACTGGCACTCTTCTCTCTCTGCCTATACCTTGGGGACTCTTTGTGATGATGTTTATATATAAATTACTCACGCAAAGCCCTATTTACATACAAAAACGTGTCTGGAAGAAGAGTCAGAGGACGACCACGTTTTACTGCCTAGACACTATGCCGATGCCTAGTCGAACACTCGAACGAAAGCCCCTTTCGTAGATAAGATAAGCCTAGATACTGATGACGCTTAGATCTCTCTGCCAATCGCGTGATGATATGTTGAGATGTATCTATAGCTTCGATCCGTCTCATTCTCCTCGGAATAGTGAGGAGCTAGGGTCCTCGGTTACTGAAGCGAAAATATGCATCTTGACAACATCGCTATTGGGCTCCTTTGGGCTTTAGTTTTTAAGTGATAAATACAAAAAAAAATTAAGCCTTTTCGAAATTTGCAATTTTTATTATTAGGAGCATAATAATTGATATGTCTGAGAAGAAAAAACGTAAGTACAGTGATTAGTCACACCACGAGCTTTACGGTGAAGGAAAACATCGAGAGGAAACCTGCATACGTCTGAGAAGAAATTCAAAAGGCGTATGTATAGTCGTGCTTGAGTAACGGCGATGGACTCGCCATCTGTCACGTTGGCACCTAATATACCTCTGGCGGAAGTGGGTGTGTGGGTATTACCTATACACCTCTGCCTACCCCTTCGGGGACCCTTGTGGGAAGGCGTGAGGATATTATTATGTCTGAGAAGAAATACAAATACGTTAAGGTAAAATACTTTAACTTTTACTACGGCGATAGATACGCCATCTATCGGCGCACCTAACTTTCTAAACGGCGCAAAGTTTATCTAGGTATACATTATAATGTACCAATGCGTTATTTGTGAACTTAAGTACAGAGAATTAAAATTGTATGGGTTTATCTACACCATATTCAATTATATATGAAGGCACGAACATTCATAAACAGCCTTGTGTTTCTTTTTGCCATTTTAACAGCACTGAAGCAACCTTCGCTGCTGCAATAATGGTGTAATATTCGGATACAAAAACACAGCATTAGCATTAAGATAATTAGAATATCATTGTCATTACTCCTCATAAGCCGTATTGTATGATGTCTGTTTCCGTCATCCATAGTTTATCCTACAAATAATATTGAATTGTACAGCAATAGTGTTGAGTCGATATTTCAGTGCAGCAACTTTAGCCCCATTAAATCGAATTATCAACTTTATTAAATAATAATATAAATTTAACTTTATAATATATAACTTTATTACTTTCAGATATTGTGAAAAATTACTTCCTTATGTGTTGAATGTGGACGAGACGAAAAAGATATGCAAGGGACTTGGCGTGATGATGATAAATAAATGTACTTCTTTTTATTCTTGGGTTAATCTACCAAGATTATCTCATATTATGTATGCGTATCGCTGTATTATATTAGGGTCAGGCAGCTCATAGGACTTACTTAAAACTTATACATATCTATCGACATAATTAATTATTCTCTCATTCCCATAGTGCAAGTAGAGATGCCACGAATATTCGGCTACTATTCTGTATTCGGCCTATTCGGCCACTTTTTTTAGTATTCGGTATTCGGCCGAATAGTACTTATTATTCGGCCGAATACCGAATACCAAATCGTAGACAAAAAAGACACATCATATTACTCAAGATTTGTATTTATTACCAAATTACAATATTTGTAATGTAATAACAATAAGTAAGATAAATCAAGAGCCGTGGTGGCCGAGTGGTTCGAGCAGTTGCCTGCGACGCAAAGGTCGCAAGTTCGAATCCCGACTGTACCAATGAGTTTTTCTGAACTTAAGTACAGTGATTAGTCACACCACGAGCACGAGAGAACGGTGAAGGAAAACATCGAGAGGAAACCTGCATACGTCTGAGAAGAAATTCAAAGATGTATAGTCGTGCTTGAGTAACGGCGATGGACTCGCCATCTCTCACGTTGGCACCTAATATACCTCTGGCGGAAAGTGGGTGTGTGGGTATTACCTATACACCTCTGCCTACCCCTTCGGGGACCCTTGTGGGAAGGCGTGAGGATATATTATATTATTATAAAATTAATCAGCGGTAAGTTGTGATGGATAAAAACAAGCTCTTCAGCACTTGATGGTAGCAAACGATTACGCTTTTCATCGTAAATGATACCAGCTTCAGGAAACAACCTCTCACTATACACGCTACTCCCGGGAGAAGAAAGATAGACTTTAGCAAATTTTTAAAGGTTTGGGTATTGCTTTTCATTTGCTGACCACCACTTGTAAGGATTGAAAGATTGCGTTCGACAAGCATATACCTACTTAGTCTTACGCTTCGGTCGATAGCGTTGCAGAACATTCGGTATTCGGTATTCGGATAAATCACTATTCGTGGCAACTCTAATAATATTAATATATTAATATATCCTCACGCCTTCCCACAAGGGTCCCCGAAGGGGTAGGCAGAGGTGTCTAGGTAATACCCACACACACACTTTCCGCCAGAGGTATATTAGGTGCCAACGTGACAGATGGCGAGTCCATCGCCGTTACTCAAGCACGACTATACATACGCCTTTGAATTTCTTCTCAGACGTATGCAGGTTTCCTCTCGATGTTTCCTTCACCGTAAAGCTCGTGGTGTGACTAATCACTGTACATAAGTTCAGAAAAACTCATTGGTACAGTCGGGATTCGAACTTGCGACCTTTGCGTCGCAGGCAACTGCTCGAACCACTCGGCCACCACGGCAACTCTAATAATAAGACATTTATCAGAAGTTCAAGCCAACTTAAGATGTCTTCAAAGGGAACTAGCGTTGTAAAATCAAAATATTCATTATATATATTTGTACATTAGTAATTAATCAACAGAACAATGTATGTTAAATAATAATAATAAATAAATACCTGGGACCATTCCACACAAATTGACCTAGTCCCAAATTAAGCAAAGCTTGTGTTATGGTAACTAGACAACGATATATTTACTTATATAGATAGATACTTAAATACATAGGACATCCAAGACTAAGGTACAAATATTCGTGTTCATCACACAAATATCTGCCCTCAGCGGGATTCGAACCCGCGACCTGAAGTTTCGCAGTCAGGAGCTCTAACCACTAGACCAAACGGTTGTCTGTTCGAATTAATGTTGAGCGCTAGCTTTTTGTTCAAAAGCAATGCTTCAATCAAAATTACTGTATGTCACAGAATTACTGATATCAGTGGGACTCCCTTCTTTATAAAACAACCTGCTAACCGAAGAATTAAAAGTCAGTACATACCATGAACAGTCAGCTCCGAGTCCCTATTCAGCTCATACAGCCTCAGCGCCTCGTCAAGTTCCAACTGTGTAGATATTGTGCAAGGATCGCCTTCTTCATCCACCCACTTCATAGTAAAAACCTATTAAAGAAAGAAAGAGAAAGTAAATACAAGTTTTATATTGCAATTACATATAACCTGCATAAATATGAGTAGATTGATAACGGTCCATAAACATAGTTCTTGAATGGAATTACACTGTATACTTGCAATTATAACCTGTAAAAGTATAGGTCTCACAAAGGTGCATGTAGCGGTAGCAGAGGTGTGTAGATATCACCCGCACACCCCCTTGCCTGGCCGGCATATTATTTATTGAGCTAGACCTAAAACTAAGCAAACTTTGTGGGAACTAAATATGATATACATACTTACATAGATAAATACATTACACACCCCAGACTAAGGTAAAAAGAGCTAGATTTAAAACTAAGCAAAGCTTGTACTGTGGGAACTAAATATGATATAGACTAATACTACAAATGTTGTTGTTCATTACACAATATCCATCCCCATTGGCAATTAAAACTGTGAACCTTAGCTATGCAGTCATTGAAATTTAACATATTTTTTTCTGTATTAGAATCATTCCCAGTCCCTCACAGCATATACACAGTGGGGCATGATTCCAAATTAATAGGACACAAAAGACTGCTCTACAAACCTGGTCAGGCATAAATCGGCATATAGCCACCATCTCTTGGGTAAACTCTTCAATGCTGATGCTGTGGTTGATATAGGTGATCATCACATCACCACTGTACACTGTCTTCACACGGATGTCATTTGCATGGTTCTCTTGGTTCACCAGCTGGGTCGGCATCATGGGGCTTTATGCAAACTCCCAGTGTATGAAAAATGCCTGGAAATTAATTATGGAAAGGTAAACATCTAGTAGTAATAAAAATTATGTAATAAAATAATTATAAACTATTGTATCATCATCAGCCTACAGCAGTCCACTGCTGGACATTGGCCTCTTCCATGGCGCACCACCACACTCTGACTTTGGTCCTTCGCATCCATCCATCCACAATCCAAATGTTGTATAGTATGTGGAATTGCAAATTGCAAAATCCTTATTCCATAATATGTTAAGAAATAAGGTAATAAAATATAAAATTTCCTTTTGATCAATTTGTTAGCTAACACTAACTGATTAAGATGAGTGTTTTACTAGAAAGTTAATTGATTTTTCTTATTTCTCGAGTATTTTTGAGATGAGAAAAATACTCGACTTGGCCTTTGATCTCGATCTGGTTCAGAAGGAACAAAAAAAAAAAAACAAAAAAAACAAAAACGGAAGATCAAAGGCCTCCAGTATTCTTGGGTGCTAAGCAAATAACAACTACTACAACTAGCCTCACCAAGTGTGTTACTTACACGTGTGTAACCAGTGTTGCTAATTAGTAACTAGGGAGCTGGTCTAAGCTTGGCAGAGCACAATGCCATTCCTAAATTAACTAGCTTAAAAGTACTAGTATGCAGGCTTTCAACTGTTCATTACACTAAATGTTTTCACTGAATGAGCTAGTAACAAGATATAATATATAATATATATCCTCACGCCTTCCCACAAGGGTCCCCGAAGGGGTAGGCAGAGGTGTACAGGTAATACCCACACACCCACTTTCCACCAGAGGTATATTAGGTGCCAACGTGACAGATGGCGAGTCCATCGCCGTTACTCAAGCACGACTATACATACGCCTTTGAATTTCTTCTGAGACATATGCAGGTTTCCTCTCGATGTTTTCCTTCACCGTTCAGCTCGTGGTGTGCTTAAGTTCAGAAAAACTCATTGGTACAGTCGGGATTCGAACTTGCGACCTTTGCGTCGCAGGCAACTGCTCGAACCACTCGGCCACCACGGCTCTTTACTAATGACTATTATAATACTGGTTCTAATAACAGTAAATACATTATAAAACGCAGGAGTTATGAAGGTAACCCACTGTAAGGTTTCTGACATAGCCAGAACGTTCACACATAACCTATGTTTAAATGAGATTACCTTCAACGAAAACCTTCCCGATCCTAATATAAGATATGAACAATGCTTGATTGCAACAGCGCTAAGCTTACTTCCTGTTTCGGACTATATAATAGCCTGTTGATTACAATAACCCTGTTAACATTCCGCTTATATGATTCATTTGAATAACTCTGATTATGATCGCAATACGAACCTTTACAAAACAGTTTTATCAACACAAAGTCTCAACTTGACCGTTGTTACATACACAGATCACAATCCCATTGACAAAATTGACTATGTATGTAATGATATTCACATTTACTAGTTATCGTAATTATAAACCAACAATAACAATACTATACAACATAACTTATAACTGACATTTAACAGGAAACGGGTGTAGACACTTGACAGTTTGTAATTATGTTTTATCTTTATCTAACACTATTTGATTTCTAGAGAAAGAACAAGAAAACAAATCTGGTTCTAAATAAATAAAATGAAAACTTAATTTTAGGGTAGGGACGTGTGCCAGCTGTTTCCGGACAAAAAAGGGAAGAAAATCATTCGTAGGTAGCTATTAATATCAATAAAAAAAAACAATCTAAGATTCGTGTGGCATATTTCGTCTGCACAACCACTATCCATGTATAAATAGTAGTTTCCGCCCCATCATACTTTTCCGAACGAAAGCCCAGTTGTCAGTTGTCATTGTGTCCGTCAGTCAAATCTACTCGAGTCAAGTTTATCTTTCAATCTGGGTCGGGTTCGGTTTTCCTCTTTATTTTTGTAGTTATATTGATATTCTGTAAATATCATACAAATATTAATTTTGGCAGATACGGCGTGTCCTTGCAAATACTATCAACAATGGTAAGCTCAATTTCAATCCTCAAGAGAAAAAATTAAAAATACTTGATTCTGTTTATTATGATGACTAATCACAGAGAAAACCATCAAAATATAATTGTTTCTTCTACTTTTTAGACTGAACAGCAAATGGATTGTGCACTAGACTTGATGCGGAGGTTACCACCTCAGCAGATTGAGAAAAATCTGACCGATTTGATTGACCTAGTGCCTAGTATGTGTGACGACTTGCTGTCATCTGTAGACCAACCTTTGAAGATAGCCCAGGACCGGAGCAATGGGAAGGATTACCTGCTTTGTGATTATAACAGAGATGGGGATTCGTACAGATCACCTTGGTCGAACACGTATGACCCGCCTCTGGAAGATGGTTCAATGCCTTCTGAGAGACTACGCAAGCTCGAAATGGACGCAAACCATGCGTTTGATCAGTACCGGGAGATGTACTTCGAAGGCGGCGTCAGCTCCGTATATCTGTGGGACATGGATCATGGCTTTGCTGGTAATATAGCTACTCAACATTTCCTCAAGATGTAAATAGAAATTTGTAATGTTGGAAAAATCTCTCGTTCAGTGGAGCAATATATTCTACTATTAATAATTTATATTATGTTCATCAAATGGTCATGTCATAATGGACCTGTGTGACATGTGTTTATATATCATATCATCACACCGAGACCCTAACGGGGTAGGCAGAGAGTATAGAGGGCCAATTCTCTCTAGACTTACATACCTCTTTGGCCAAACCCACATTCTTCAGTCTCTTCATACATGCTCGTATATTTCGAGTACTCTTGACATTTATATATCATTGTAGAATATGTAGTGGTCCAGCCCATCTTTCCTTGATAGAAAAAAATATGACACCCTAAAACACAGTAATGATGGAATCTACGGTATACAATTGAAATTTCAAACCATCTAGAGACCCCTCAAATATCATGAAAAATCTTATGGGATATTGGATCGACAATCTAGATTATTCCAGCCATTAGGACGAGCTAGGTGACAAACACACATACAGAAGAGTGATATATGTATATAGAGATTAGAACTAAAGACGCTGTATTTACACTACTTTCAGGTGTAATCTTGATCAAAAAGGCTGGTGATGGGTCCCAGAAGATCAAAGGCTGCTGGGACTCCATACATGTGGTGGAAGTGATTGAGAAGAGTTCTGGTCGCAATGCACACTACAAACTGACTTCTACAGCAATGCTTTGGCTGCAGACTAACAAGGAGAGTAGTGGCACTATGAATTTGGGTGGGAGTCTTACTAGACAGGTATGCACTGTATCATTGTCTATTATTAAGTCTTGGTTCAATGCCCATTAGTAATGGTGTCTAAAAATATATATATACATACATACATCATCACACCGAGTCCCTAACGGGGTAGCAGAGAGAATATAGCACTAGTTCTCTCTAGACTTACATATCTCTTTCGCTTTTTCCACATTTATCAGTCTCTTCATACATGCTGTCGGTTTCAAGTACTCTTGATGTTCCCGTTCTTGAGCGTCCAATCAATTTGATCCAGGTAGTTGGGACATGGACTTCATCTGCCTCGTCTTGCACACTCTTTCGCTTTGTATATCTGTTTTGTCAATCTTTCTACCTACACTCATCCTTTCTTTATGTCCAAGCCAACATCCTAAAACTAATATTTGACTAATTACAATAGTGTTATGTATTTGATGTGGGTACTTATTGAATCTTGTTTGGTGGGTGGTTTTGTAAGTATATTGTGTGCATTCAGTCATTGTCTTGCTACCTAGCACAATACATGTGATTCTCTAATATTGGTGTTTTATTGGACATTACAAATAGCAATTAATATTATCATAGAGACATGTCCCTGACACAATACGCTGCAAGTGTACAGTGCCAGCTCTCTCTCTATCCATGACTTCTTCCATTCATCACACCCTTCCTAAAAGCTCACCATTTCCAGTACTCTAGATTGTATATTAGGCATTATTAAAATTGTTTTGGAAAAGGAGTTAAATCAGTAAATCACACTCCACCTATCTTAATTGCACATTTAGTTTAGAGATAGTAGGTTTGTACCAACAAAGTTGAACTACTCATGTATTTACTAACAGATCTATTCAATAATGAGTGTCATAATTATTACTTTAAGTTACATATTTATGTTTAGTTTTTTAGTTTAGTTTATTTATATTATTATAATTAGCATATAAATATATACGATGTGATTGTGATTATTAATAAATCAGTTTTTTCGACATATTATATGAGTGTGCAAAGTATTATGAAATCTGTGTATGTTCATTGCAGGCAGAGCAAGATTCAGCGGTAAGCGAGGTGACGCCGCACATCGCTAACATCGGCCGCATGGTTGAGGACATGGAGAATAAAATCAGGAACACACTCAATGATATCTACTTTGGTATATTTGATATTGCTTTCTTCTTCTTAATAATAATCTACATATCAACACGCAGTCTCTCACTCGCAGAGTGAGTAGAACCGACAAGCATGTATGAAAGAGACTGGTGAATGTGGACGAAGCGAAAGAGGTAAACAACTCTATAGAAGACTCTATAGAACTGGCGCTCTATACTCTTTGCCCATCCCGTCAGGGACTTCGCGCGATGATATGACGATGAGTAGAACACGAGTTCTCTAGACTTACATATCTTTTATTCATCCACATTCATAAGTCTCTTCACACACGCTCGCCGGTTTTGAGTTTTTTTTTTTTTCTATTTATTATAGGGTTTTGAGTTATATGTAATAATTAACCTTCGGACAATTCCACACAAATTGACCAGACAGCCGTCATAATACATTTACGATACAGTCTGTGTGGCTCTAGTAAATCCTTAATCTTTCTAATATTATAAATGTGGATGTAAGTTTGTTTGTTACGCTTTCACGTAAAAACTACTTAAGAGATCACTATAAAACTTTGTACACATATTCTTGGAGGTATTAGAAGTAACATAGGATACTTCTTATTGCAAAAAAAAAATTATGATAGATAAAAAAACCGTCCACGCCGACGAAGTCGCGGGCACATCTAGTATATAATATACTAGGGGAAACCGGGGTTTCTAAGATGAATGCGTTAAAAAACTATTTTTTTAAATATTATTATAGGTAAATACTAATAATAATATACTGAAATAACAGCATAACATGGAAATAAATTACATATTTTGGTAAAATGTTATGTAATTGATTGCCAGGCAAGACAAAGGACATAGTAAACGGGCTTCGCTCTGCCGTGCCGGCGGAAGTGGCGCGGCGCACTGCGGCGCTGCAACATGACCTCGCCGTGGTGCTCCAGCGTCGGCACGTCGCTCGCGCCGACTGAGCACGCCTGGGTAAGTAGTTGCTGACATAGACAAAAGCTATATTTAAAAAAAAACATGCACCATCCAGACTCTAGTTGAAAAATACATAAATTCATGACTTTAATTGAGCTTAAATCCTACCAAAAATAATGTATAATGAAAGAGTAAGTGGGGACAGTAGAGCAGTTTCTAGACTTACAGACCACATTCGTCCACGTCGCTCGCGCCGACTGAGTACACCTACAACTGTTAAAAGCGCTAGTCCACTTAAGACTACTTTTGCTTCACATTCATCATTCTCTTCATACATGCATTATGTAATAGATGAAACGGTAGGTAGTTAAAAAAAGGCAGTTGAACCAATTTACAGTGTTCAAAATAGTAACTAACAATATTAGGAATACTAGTCTGATATAATACTAGTTCTGTAGGTACCAATGACTTTTGGATAGGTGAATACTCACACAAGCTTTATGGTGAAGGAAATGATATGGTATGACCTGAATACATATCTGTGGATATGTATTCAGGTAACCATAACAGGTACCATAGACAACCAAAAACTTTAGTTGTATACTGTAATGAATTAACCATAAACTTTTCCTTTTCAGGTGAGGTGGATGTTTTGGGTGACTTATCACGATAGAAGATCATTCAATGAGTGATTTAAAAACATTGCAAATGTGAAAACTTATGAGTAATTAATAATAGCAACTGGTTCGTTATAAAGTATACTGTATTTATAGCATGTACACAGGTGACCTAATTGTCTAATTAAAAATAGCTGTGAGCTCTCAAACATATTGGAGATAATTACCCATCGTTATACTTCTCTTAAAACGGAGGCTTGAAATTTCAGATTTTCAAGTGAAATTAGTTAGTCTTATTAAGGTTCAAACCCAAATTCGAGTAAGAAGAGGTAGACTCCGAGGCTAATATTTTCCAATTATTTTGTTTCTTTAAACCGACAAATACTTATTAGCGCGTTGTAGAAATAACTTTGCATGTAGTTATAATAATCAGCAATGTAAACAGTCCATTTAAAACAGAAACAAATATATTCGAGTAATGTTTCCAGAACTTCTATATAAATCTTAGAGTAACTGTGAAATAACCGGCCGTATATTTTAAAGCATTCAGTGCATTTTTCTTTGTTATTTAAAATTCTATATATTATTCTATTGGACAGTGTCAATTTAAATATTTCAAACAAGTTCCTTGCTTTATCTTTGCTTTTACATGTTGAAATTATATTTATATTTAAAATGCGGTTTTATTCTATTGTGTGGTCTACTTAAACGATATATGCGCCCAAAGGTTCTATCTCATTCGTAATTGCATTTTTATTGCTTAGTATTTTTTTATTTGTAGATTTAAAAATAATATTTTAAACATAAGTTACTATTTGTAAAAATAAGGCAATGTAAGTCAAAGCAACAAGCCAATTGTTAATGTTGCAATCTATTTCAAAATAACAACAATAGATTTAATTGGCCTCTCTAAATAAATATATATTTATCTGATTAACTTATTTGTTTTGCTAACAACCTACAGGGACCCTAAACAACCCTACAACTTGTATATTTATGGACATTTTGCGGAGCTAAAAGTAAGATGCAAAGTAAGAAGCTGTAATGACTGAGTGGTTCGAGTAGTTGCCTGAGACACAAAGATTTAAGTAGAGTGATTAATCTCACTACGAGCTTTACGAATGTGAAAGAAAATATCGAAAGGTAACCTGCTATGAAAAGTCGTGCTTGAGTAAAGGCGATGGACTCGCCATCTGGCGCAAAGTGGGTGTGTGGGTATTACCTATACACCTTTTATGGACCCTTGTGGGAAGGCGTGAGGATATTAAAGTAAGTTTTTTTTTATCGTAGAACGTCGACGGGATACGGGAGGCTTTATGACTTGATCCATCTTATTTGTATTTGTTTCCTTTATTTAGTTTTTCAACGACAAAGTTAGTAAAGTATTGTATGTATATCTTGGCCCCATAAAGATGACGTGCTATTGACGCGTACAACCATAGACTATTCTGCGCGTAAAAATCGTTTCATATATAAGTAGATGTTTACTTTACATTAAAACATATTCTATGTGTTAATCGAGGTAAGAATCTATATCTGACAATCAAATCTGTTCAGTATAGATAGTGTAAGCCACGAAGACGTTCGTAGCAATGCTGTTGCACCTGCAATTGCACCTTCACAAAACCAGCACCTATTAATGCTAACAACACTGAAATCGTGAAATTTGATCCAAATCTTTGATCACTTCCAAAAGTACCTAGGTGTAGGTCGAGTAGACTCGTCATAGACAGTAGTCTATGGTCAGTAATTTCTACTTTAGTTCGTCTTTGGTGTCAGTAAAACTTGTTAGTGACAAGTTCTTAGTTCACAGACTTCACTCACAGTTTGCAAATTGCAATAAGTTTTCCCGCTTCTCAAACGATAACATTTAATTATAAGTTACATTTAATTTAATTATACAATAAGTTACTCAATAATGTTTGTGTTTGTTCTATAGTATATTTTATCACGGAAGAACACAATCACTATGGACGAAGAGCCAGTAGTTGTAATCGACGACGATAATGATGTGGTATGTTTTGAAATGTTCTGGCTGATCCTGTAGTTGAGTAAGCCTGGTCGGCTTACTCAACTACAGGATCCTGCATACAGGTTGCCTCAACCATTCTCAAAGGCCTTCACCTTTATTTTCAGCAGATAATAGCCGATGACGGATATCATAGCAGAACTTCCTCAGCTGTGGACACTATTGTTATTGATGAAGATTTTGGAGTTGGTATTATTGAAATTGATGATGAGCACCCTGAAACACGTCAAAAAGACCAACCCAGCATGTTCATAGGCGGACTAGAATGTCTGTGTGATAGAGTGTATAAGGAAAATAAGTATTTAAAGCAATTTGTTAAGCTCTGTCTGAGCTTAGAACATACAGGTTCCATGCTTCGAGTCATCAATAGATCTTTACTGAGCCTTTATAAAGTAACAACCACAGAATTCAAGGAGTCAAATAAACTAACTAGAATTCTAAAGAGAGCTATTCAACTTGTGTCTTATAGACCCGCAAGCAAATTCTCTCTAATCAAGTGTGTCTGTGACGAGTTCAAAAAACACAGGGCAAAGAGAAGAGTTAAACTAACCACTTTAACCACTAATATAGGTATGTTGTACAATGTCTTTTAAAGCATGTTCTTAATCAATAGATGTTCATTTATTCACTCACAGGTAAGTAATGAATCTTTAGCAAATATGTCAAACTTTTATATCTATGAGTGTATTTACAACCATCATGTCAGCCCACAATATATATAGTGCCATCCACGAAGATGCTACCTACCAATTTCTAGTAGAGGGGGTTGCGGGCTGTAGGGAGTATGACCAGACAATACTCAATTGTATACTGATAATACTCAAACATTTGTTGAATTCTTCCCTATAGTTTATAGTTTAAGTGTACACTTACATGCATCAGAGATAGTCTAGTAGTTGTCAAATTCTGCATTTTGTTTGAAAATCTGTGATTAATTAATTATTATAGATTTTTGTAAAAAAAAAAATTTTTGTTACAGATAAAGTATCAAAGAGCGATCATTTACTGTTTGGGTTCCATAGGAACACATGGTTAGAAAGAAAAAAGAAAAAGATAGTTGCAGATATACCCATCGTCTCATTGGAGGATGATGATGAAAATTATGATAATGTTAATGATATACTAAAAACCAATGATGAGACACCAATAGCTAATTCAAATAAAGAGAATTGTGCGAAAGATAATACTGAGTCTAATGTCAACAATATCAATGTAGCTTTAGGCCTAATACAATCTGAAGACAGTCTTCTGGTTCCACAAAGAGATGAGGGTTTAGAAGATTTAGATAAATTTGCTGATAATGTAGATAGGGTACAGGAAATAGAAAGAATTATTGAAGAGAAAAAGCAGCAGATAGCTCTTCTGGACGCACTTGAGGTTACATCAGACTCAAAACACTCACCCTATATAAAGAGTGAAAAGTAAGTAAAATTTTTTGTTGTTAGGAACTCGCTGGGGTTTAAGAATTTAATTGTAATGGTTTTGCATATATCTGAATTGATTTACTACTTATAATATTAATGTGACAGTTTGTGAGGAATAAACACGCAAGGCCCATTGAATGAAATTTGTCCCAGAGTATTTTGATTAAGAATAAATCTATATATCCTCACGCCTTCCCACAAGGGTCCCCGAAGGGGTAGGCAGAGGTGTATAGGTAATACCCGCACACCCACTTTCCGCCAGAGGTATATTAGGTGCCAACGTAACAGATGGCGAGTCCATCGCCGTTACTCAAGCACGACTATACATACGCCTTTGAATTTCCCCTCAGACGTATGCAGGTTTCCTCTCGATGTTTTTCTTCACCGTAAAGCTCGTGGTGTGACTAATCACTGTACTTAAGTTCAGAAAAACTCATTGGTACAGTCGGGATTCGAACTTGCGACCTTTTCGTCGCAGGCAACTGCTCGAACCACTCGGCCACCACGGCTAATATTATACTAATGAAATTGTTTTTACGCCAGTGAAACCTGATCTATCATAATACATATTTTAAGGAGACTGACTCTGTTATTAGTCTGCATTAGCATATTCGTTTGAACGTGCTAATTTCAGGAACTGAAAATTTAGAAGATTTGCGATAAGGAACGATCCTGTACGCTTGTTCAGGAGACTCCTAAACTGCCGAATCGAATTTGTTTGTCTGTGTGATATAGTCTATAGTCGTGATCCACTTTTTTTATTCCAAGGATTACACGCGGGAATGTTTTAAATGAGTTAAATAATAATTGATTTACTTTAAAACAGGTTAAAAAGGGAAGTGGTAGAATTGTACAAAGAGCTATGCCAATGCGTAGGAGATCAACCAGTGAGGAGACGCGTGGTACGTTTGAAGGTCATAGAAGGCCACCCAGTAGGGCCGGTGCGTAAGCTTGAAGAATTCCTGAACAGCAATATTGGCAGTGATGGTGACCCTCAGTTCCCGGACTTTAATGATGTTGTGGATTGTGTCAAACAGGCCAATGGGGAAGACGGATTAGGCTGGAATAATAACATCATCATAAAAGAAGGTATGAAGAATTACGGTTGGTTAAGTTTAAGTAGCCAAAACACAATGTAATGTGTTCAGACCCCGACTGTTTCTACATCATGTGCTTTACTGTGAAGGAAAACATCGTGATGAAACCGTTTGAGAATTCATACACGGGGTAGGCAGAGCACAGCAACAGTCCTAGACTTACATATGTACCAAAATTTCTCTTGTTCCAAATTCATTCTGAAAATTCTGTGGGTATATGAAATATGTATTATTAGCTGTGCCTCGCGGATTCACTCGTGTAAAAATTGATTTTATTTTTCGATTTTTCTGTATTAACGTTGTCTTATGTGTTAATCTAGATAATAATCTCTGTGTCGATTTCATTAAGTAGTTCTGGCGTGAAAACCACACTTGACACTTTTAAGATATTAGTAGGACAAGCTATCCGCCTCGAAGACGCTTATACAAACGTATCATCACGCCGATGCCCCCACGGGGTGAGCAGAAACTGTAGTGCGCCATTGCAAAACAATTTAGTGAATTAGTAGTAAAGAAGCTCACTTAACGTCTATTAAACATTACTTAACTAGTAGTTAAAGCCGTGGTGGCCGAGTGGTTCGAGCAGTTGCCTGCGACGCAAAGGTCGCAAGTTCGAATCCCGACTGTACCAATGAGTTTCTGAACTTAAGTACAGTGATTAGTCACACCACGAGCTTTACGGTGAAGGAAAACATCGAGAGGAAACCTGCATACGTCTGAGAAGAAATTCAAAGGCGCATGTATAGTCGTGCTCGAGTAACGGCGATGGACTCGCCATCTGTCACGTTGGCACCTAATATACCTCTGGCGGAAAGTGGATGTGTGGGTATTACCTATACACCTCTGCCTACCCCTTCGGGGATCCTTGTGGGAAGGCGTGAGGATATATTATATTATTATACTTAACTAGTCGGTTCATCTGTTGATTGCGCGACCCAAGACAAAAATTTTAAGCCCGGACATAAAATTAAACCCCACCCGAATGCGGATGCCTTCTAAACAATGACAAGTCCGGGGAATCCCGGACGGATGGCAACCGTACTTTCGAAGGCCCTAGTGGGAAGGCTAAGGTATATTATATGAAATGTTTGCAGCAAGGTCGCTGTTCACGCAATGTGGCCGCGCTCTGCAGCAGCGGCGGCAGAAGCGCGAGTGGCGCCATCTGGTGGGCCTCCTCAAGAAGGAAGAGCTGGACCTGGACGACCCAGCTGATCACGATGCGGAACTACTTGCGAGGCTCCAAGATAATAAGCGCATTGCTGTGGCCAAGGAAAGCGACATTCTAGCACGGTAAAGTCTAAAATTTTTTTAGGATATAAATAATTTTTTTAGGATATAAATATTTTTTTTAGGATATAAATATTTTTTTTAGGATAAAAATTTTTTTTAGGACATTTTTTTTTATGATATACATTTGTTAGGATGTTTGTTCATCTTTCACCCAAAAATTACTTAACGGAATTGGATGGAATTTGGTAGAGAAGAAAATAGTTGTTTTTCTAATGTATACGGATATTCTATACGTTTTATACTAGAAAAAACGCAATATACAATATTTATTAAAATAATATTTACATTCATCATTGCTATGCAAACATCTTTTACAATAAAACTCTTTTATGTGATTACTATTAAAAACAAATGAAAACGTCGAAAAATATTCACTAACTAAAAGTATAACTAGGCAGTGTTTGATAATTAACCAATTCGACACGTCGATATAAGTTTGTCAAACAACTTGAGTTCTTGACAATCATTTTGAGTGCTTACTTACTAAAATAAAAGTAACAGCAAGTAAAAATTTGACAACGGCACATGTTTTAGGGGGAGGATTATTATATTGTGTTGGCAGCAGAGGCATCAGTCCTATGATGCTGTCGAAACAGTATAACTCTCCGAACATAGTGGCAGCGCGCAAGTGATACTTTGGTATCGTTGGCGTAAATAAGCTACGGTAACCGTTTCCCATCAGATGGGCTGTATGCTTGGTTGTCACTCCTGTAGTATAAAAAAAACGATAAGGAACAGATATTAAAGTAACATAGTTTCCGCTTACACGCACGGACTTACTTTGCTCACAAAATATGATCAGGCACTGTTTTCTTGCCAAAGCGACGTTGCATGTCCGAACGGCCGCACGACTGGCCAGAGCGCAGTTGCCAGACAGTTCTTATGGGGGTAAACCGCTTCGTAACGTAACGCGTTACGGCGCCAGTCTGTCAGACTTCTCTTTCTCTCACGCATACGGCAGCAGTAGGCAGGCTCCTCTTCTCTCACTCTAACTTACAGCACTAGCCGTATTTAGGTCAGACGCTTCCCCCTCTCTCTCTCTACTCAGTGTTTAGTGTGCGATTGACATATATTGTTGACAGTGAGCATGTAACCTAAAATTATCACAGTTTATGTGAGTAATTATAAAAATATGATAAAACAAGCAGATGATCCTCCGACCGAATATAACAGAATCTCCTAACGAAAGGTAAGTTTATTAACATAATATAATACGTTTTATCAATAACATTGTAAATAATAACAAAACAACATTAATACTTAAACTTTACTTTCAAAACAAATACATGCAACGTATAGATCTCTCCTCTCTTTCGCTTACGTATTTAAACGTTCGATATATATTTACAAATCTTTATTTTAGCGCTATTAAAATGGAAGTCGTTGCAGATGTTTATCAGCATCAACAACAGACGCAACAACAGTCGCAACGAAATAAACAAACACGACCATATTCAAATGCTGAACGCCAAAGAAGATACAGAGAAAAGAGGAAAGCTGATATAATCAATGCATGTACTACATTCAGTCAATCTAGCGACGTTCAGCCAAACAAAGAACAACCACATGATGTTCAAATAACTGAACGTCAACCACATTCTAATGCTGAACGCCAAAGAAAATATAGAAAATTATTACGTGAACGTGATACAACTACAGTGCTGAGTAATACACCACATACATCTATTATATATCAACTGCAAAAGTAATAATTGTATATTATCCACATAATTAAATGAATTTCTAACCTAAAATTATTTAAGTATATTTTTAAATTTTAGTGTCGACCAAGCTGAACTTGCACGAAAACGTCATTTAAACAAACAACGACAAAGAAGGTTCAGAGCAAGGCAAAGATTGGAATCGCTTGGTTCATCTTCGTATCAAGCACAGGCAAAAAGGTTTATTATATACATATCGTCACGACAAGTCCCGTCCGGGGTAGGCAGAGAGTATAGAGCGCCAGTTCTCTCTCGACTTACATACCTCTTTCGCTTCGTTTACATTCATCAGTCTCTTCATACATGCTCGTCGGTTTCGAGTACTCTTGACGTTCCCGTCCGATCGATTTGATCCAGGTAGTTGGAATGTGGTCTTCCTCTGCTTCTTCTTGCACACACTTTTGCTTTGTATATCCGTTTCGTCAATCTTTCTTCACTCATCCGTTCTATGTGTCCAATGTTTATTTCATAATTATAATAATAATATATAAACAATAACAATATTAAAATGATTTTTATTTTAATTGTTCATTATTCTTTCAGTGTGCGACAGTCGAATGACTTATTAATTTAATAATAATTTGTTTCAGGTTTGAAACCATGCAAACATCTCTTCCAACCCCAAGTATTAATTTATCAGTAGACACTGATAGTAAAGAGGAGGATTTGTCAGATATGAATCCTGCATCATTTAATCACAACAATAACACACAAAGTATAAGCAATTGTGAAGGTAACGAACAAGAGAGCTCAGATGACGGCGTCGAAGAATCTGCTTCACTAGCCACAGAGACCAAGCCAGCCCAGATAAAGGCGGAACCGGAAGATATTCCAGCGTTATTAGAACAAATGGGCAACAACTACACAATGTCTATAGATATTGACGATCCATTTCTCATTACAGAGATATCAGATTCTGAATACGAATCAGAATAATAGTTGCTTTTTAAATAGTTTTTGCAGAATATAGCTTTAATTCGAATTTGTTAGATATTTTTATACTACTTTACCCTACCAAAACCAAGACAATGCTTGTGCAGACTTTAATGTTCCCCATGATCGACTATGGTGATGTCTGTTATACCGACCTGAATGCAGATCTGCTCAATAAACTGGACCGACTTCTCAACAGTTGCATTCGATTCATATTCAATCTGCGTAAGTTTGATCACGTTTCTTCTTACCGCTCCCAACATGGTTACCTATTCGTCAGCGACGTAGTTTGCGGTCAGTGACTATGCTCTTCACTCTCCCAATGCACCTTCTTAACTTACTTCTCACTTTCAGTATCGTTGCTGTAACCATGTTATAAACTTACGCTCTGCCGACAATCGTCTCCTCCTCTGTCCCACTCATAGTTCATTCTTCTTGTTCATTCTTCTTTTCCTATCCAATCGGTCTTACTCTGGAATGCGCTCCCCCCGGAAATCAGGATGTGTAATAGCCGTGACACATTTAAAGCGAAAGTGAAGCAGCTTTACTTCCAACATGCAGAAACTGAATAATATTTATGTGTATTATATGATATTTATATATATATTATATATATATATGTACATGTATTATAAGTAGATTTATTCGTATTTATACATTATCTATTATATAATTAGATGTATGATATTATTACATATTATATTCCATAGTATATTATAATAATATATAAAGAATTTATGTTTATATTTCCTAACTATTTATTTCTTTTATAGCCTGCCATGCCTATCTCTGCATCACCCAAAGGTTAACTGGTAGAGAGTGCCTTCGGCATTAAGTTCGCCTTAGCAAAATGTTTTAATAAAATAAAAAAAAAAATATTATAATAATGGATTTTAAATGTATTTATTAATGAAAGTAATGTGTGGGTGCATCAAACTAGGCTCAGACACTGGGTTTTGGTGTGTATTTTAAATTTCCTGCATTTCTGCGCGCAGGGGTTCCATGTGTTTACATATTTCCACACAAGAGCATGTCACTTTTGTGACGTCACCAATTACAAATGTCTCTTTACGACTTAGTAGACGTGTACCGTACCGTGGTGCTTTCAATGCGGAAGACTGAATGTGGTGTTGATTTGAGTCATCATGACCTGGATTTAAGACCGAGGACAGGACAGTATTCCCTGTCAAAAGGTTAAGGTAGGTTAAAGGTAAGGCGGGACCACAGAGCCTTAGGAACATTTCAGAACCTTTTTTCATGCTAGTCTGCTTTAATAATGAAATGTGTTGGTAATGCCACATGCGTAAGAACTTGTGATACTGCGAAATAAATATATATAGTATATTACAACACCATTAAAAACGATCCACAATATCGCTTATACTTACGAGTTACATACAGGGCACCCATCAGTTACCGCCAAAATAGCCAGCATCACTGTTCAACATGCTACATTATTGCGGCAATAATTTTGAATCTTCATAATTCAGGCTGTCCATTGGAGCAGGATACCAAATTAAAAAGTTAATAGTCGCCGCCAGCTTAGGTTTCCTACCATGATAGCACCGCAGACGCGCCATCCATGTTGCTACATTTAAAAATAACAAGGGGGATATAAATAAAAAAATATGCTAACCAGACTACGGGGGCATTGAATTACAACTCACGATATATCGTTTTGTACAGATTTAATTCGACAGATTGTTAAATACTTATTACTGCATTTACATTTACTTATTGGCCGTTGTATTAATTCGGTAATGTTTTCGCGCCGGTATGACGTCACGAAACATCGAGAGAGAGATAACTGCATTGGAGACTTGATAATTGAAGATTTCTATATACCCATCATTTTTACGTTCCACCAAATCTTACGTATATACAGAGCATGAGTTAGCGTTATACCGTCACATTTAAGTGTTCGGACCCAGATATAAAAAGTAATTCCTAAATTAAAGATCGCCCAATTTCATTACGCGTCAAGTGCAAGTCAGTGGGCAAGTGACATTCTTGATACCCCAACATTGTATTATTATCAGCAGGTCGACGAGCCATACATAGTATTGTTGCATACCTATAATGTTAGAAAGTATTTGCTGGTTCCAGTACTATTATAGCTCGTTTCACACAATATTAAAGATTGAATATTCTAATACAAGACTGTGTGCTAGTTTCAATTCCTATCAACTTAGGGGTGCACCAATATAATTAAGTCTACATGGGTAAGTTAAATTCACATTTATAATGCCTCAGTAAACACAGGAAGGATCACATCGATTCTAGGTCTTAGGGACGAAATATTCTCACAAAAAGAAAGTTACCACTGTTACTAAATTATTTTATTGTACACCTTCGGATGTGTTTATAAAAATCAAAACAAACCCGAGTACAAGCTGCTGAGTATAAAAACTTTGAACAATAAAGATGATGAAATTTCGACGATAATTTTGTCGGCAGAGGACACAATTTATGTATGAAGTATATATATTTTTAAAACCGGCTTTATGTGTACAACTATACAACCTGCAGTGTAAGAATTTTGAATGCATAAAAAAATATCTCTCCTATAGGGCCTTAGCTTACATTCTTACATTAATTTTCGTATATCATATCGTCTTTGACAATCTGATGCTGAAGATGTAAAGTCACCTAACATACAAACGCAAGTCGTGTCGCAGGCATCACTAGGTACATCAGTGGCCGCGACTCGCTACACACATGGAATCGGCCAACGGTTAGCCCCGCGGTCACGTGTAACATTTCATGTGTTCAAATGAGCAAAACAAGAGAGCAAGGCCGAAAGCACAACTGCTACAATAATACATACATGTATAAGAAAAAAAAAACTACTATTTCTTCTATAAAATGCATCATCGGTCATCGCTGAAGACACGTGCCTCAGGAGACGTCAGTAGTCAGTCTTCATTCATTTAGCACAAGCGAAACGTTAGGAGACGGTGGCGGCACGCGTTTGAACATATGATAGTGTTGCACAACGAGGGCGCCGCGCACAGAGGACTAATCAATCACACACCACATTCAAGAATTTTCTTTATTTCTATTTTTTTGTAAATTTTCTTGTTTTTTATATGTATCATTTAATTTAGCATTAAAATATGGTATTAACTTCAAGTTTGCGTCCATCTTTTCGTCTGATTATAAACCACCATAAAACATTTTATAATATCCACAACGGGTGTACCATCACACCGTATCGATCAAATACACTTCCGGCTGAACGCGGAGCGCAAAGTAACTATAACATCCACGGGGACGTTATTAAGCGAAAAGAGAACAAACAAAACAAAACAAACGTGAAGTTCCGGCGGGCGGGCGCGCTGCAAGTAGGGCTCGCGAAGCCTGGACACCGCGACACTACTCGCCCACTCGCGCCGGGCCACGCCCCGCGCCGGCAGTCGCGCTGGCCACTTCACCACTTATTGCAGGTGCCATCCAGCACGGCTCCCGGTGCGGGGACTAGAGAACCCTTTAATTCCATTGCCAACTTCATTGCCAGCCTCTAGTAACGAGCCCTTAATGCGATCAGACCGGCCTGGAGGCGGTGGAGCGCCGCGCCCTGCCACTATATTTTACGTTAAATTATACATAATATTATGTTTACATTTATGTAAGACGACTTGTTGATTGTAAAAAAATTATATGTTTGATAGTCCCTTAGTGAGTTGGTTTATTTGTCCAAGGCTGTGTTTGCCTTCACCGCGATCACACACTCCTCGCCGCAAGATTTCAGCACGGTACACTGGAACAAACAAAATTACATTATTTTCACTATATACAGTGATTAAGTGTAAACAGCTTAAAGCAACTTTATGGTTACCTATAAGTGAGAATCTTTAATTGGGTTTATGTTAATACTACATCCAAGGACGTGGTGGCCGAGTGGTTCGAGCAGTTGCCTGCGACGCAAAGGTCGCAAGTTCGAATCCCGACTGTACCAATGAGTTTTTTCTGAACTTAAGTACAGTGATTAGTCACACCACGAGCTTTACGGTGAAGGAAAACATCGAGAGGAAACCTGCATACGTTTGAGAAGAAATTCAAAGGCATATGTATAGTCGTGCTTGAGTGTAAAAAGTGTTCCGTGTCCCTTACTTTGAATAAAAGATTTTGTCACCCTTAAATTTATCAGAGAAAATATCTGCACTAAAATAATAAACAGGTAAGGTAAGAGGTATTTTTATAGATAGCCTGTTTATTGTGGCACGCTATGGACCAGTGTTTCCCAACCTTGTTTAGGGACTTGCCCCACCTTAACATTTTTTTAAATGTTGATGCCCCTATACTTATTTTTTTCAAATAACCCAAAGCGAAGGGGATAAAGTTGTGTCGAGTCCATTTTTAAATCGCCCCCTTAACTATCAAATTGCCCCCTTGTGGGGGGCAGGCCCCAAGTTGGGAAACACTGCTATAGATCATCATGTTACTAGCTAAGGGAGCGGACCACTCAAATTAAATTCAACGCGAGTGAGACTAGAACGCTAGTGAAAAACACGTGTTATATAAAAAAATAATTGATTAATGGATTATCAAATGTATTATCAATAAGATGTCTCTTTCGTTATCAATCATGTTAACAAGATAACAAGACTATCCAACAATAAGCCACGATAAGTGACAACACATGTACTAGTGAAACGTGACATCATCACTCCAATACCAAAGGGCAAGGAGTTGTTTCTGATATACTTGTGTAGGACAATGATATTAACATTATGTAAATCCAGCTTTATTGTGCCACGCTTCACTGTGGCGCAGTGTGGTTGCATACATGAACATTAAAAAACTTTTACTGACGCGAAAATTAAGAGTAAAACAATCCTTATAACGGATTGTGTCAACATTTTAGCTTACGAGGTGCGGATCTTCATTTTTAAAGTGTACACAAACCATCTTAATATTTATGTATATGTATAAAGTTATCAAGTTAGATTGGTTGGATGAACAGAAACGTTAAGAGCATTCGAAATTAGCGAGCATGTATGAAGGACTGATGAATTTGGATTAAGCGAAAGAGCCCATGTATATATATATATATATAATATAATATATACATACATAGGTGTATGTACAATATTGATTATGGTGAAATTTATATGTAAAAATTATATATTTTAGAATTTCGAACATTTACATGAAGCAAAGGGGTAAGTCAGTGGCGCTCTCTGAATACCTTCATGAGGGTCAGAATTTATTTTCAAACGTGTCCTCAAAGCCCGTATGTCCATATGACCGGCGAAGTCGCCGGCCCAGGTATGGGGTAGAGATGACAATCTACGAGTGGATTTAGCACCGACACACTATACAAGTGAGTCAGAGACTCTATACTCGATTTTGGGGCTATTGATTTATTTGTTCTCATTTACAAGCTACCAAACGCGTTGGGGCAGAACCGAATTACAATATATAGATTCGAAAATACAAGGCGAGAGACTGGAAAAATTCTGCACAAATTGAGCTAAAATTTTGACATTATAGAAGTCGCGTGAATGTGACCGGTAATCGTAGCACAGGACGTTTGCAAGATATTGGGGTCTTTCATTGCCGATACGGTCACATGTATAAAGAAATATTTTAGTATAGGCATCTTTAATGTCAGTCACTTATGTCTATGCGTTTTGAGCAAGCAATGCAAAATGCAAATCAAAACAATTTTGTGTCAACAGAGCTTTGACTCAAGACAAGATCGTCTTCATAAAGTATCACCCGAAGGTTACATATATATCATTAAATATAATTAGTTAATGTATGTAATTAAAAATGTTATATTTCGTGTGAAGGTTAACTATTAAAATCGTGGTTTAACTCGCTCATGCGTGGTGTTGGATAGTTAATTTCGACGTTAATATTTTTAGTTCGCAAGCGACAGCCGGGTGATGCAATCGATGTCGGGTAAAAATTACGTCATCTACGTGCTCTCTTATCTAAAGAAAAAAAGTGTCTTTACAACACAAACTTTTTTTAAATAACTCAAAGTTGGCAGTAGTATTATATTCAATAATCGACTCGCTCCGATTTCGCTCGGGCGCCATAAAGTCTAGGCTACAGATAAGGATGCCTGTCCCACTGCTGTTATAAAAATATATACGGTCGAATTGAGAAACCTCCTTATTAGCTGGATTACACAATAGGTATTCTTGAAGAAAATAGACTAATGAAATTTTACACTGGGCACAGATAATATAGCCTATGTATAAATGTTCCTTAAAAATTATTTAGCTCTGATGAAACTCAGACTTAAATCTCTCATTATAATATTACAGCTTTATTTTTTTGACACAAGCGGCGGCGAAATTATTTTTTTAATATCTTATTAGTAGTAAAATTACAAGTCCTCATTTGCATTGCCTAAGATGCAGCAATGTAACACCGATCGATTCGGCTTTTGGCACGTCGATTACTCATTCACCGTGACTTATCTGCATTCCAATATGACACAATGGAATGTAAATTAAGTACGTTGTTATCATCACCAATACATTACCCATACATACTTTATCTAACTTCTAACTAATAAGGGAGTATTCTTCAAAGGCATTAAATTTATAAATATATTTTTATGAATTTGAATATAGATACTATTAATACTAATAAAAAAATATAGTACATGTTACTCCAGAATAACGTGTACTTTTCCATATTTGAATAAAATTTGGCACAAGGATAGATTATGAACTCAAAGGATATATTTTCTTCCAGAAAACACCGACCCATGAAGTCAAACGGTAAGGTAAAGCTAGCAATGTATACAATTGTAATACGAGAATATTGGACCGAGACCCGAGTGTGTCAGCTTCTAATCCTTTAAAGGTAACCAAAATACTGACCAGAAGCTCCTTTCCGCTGTCAAAGTCAGAGCGCAGCTGTCCGCCGAGGTCGCCGTCGGGGATCTTGAGGTCCTCGCGCAAGTCACCGTTGTCAGCCATCAGGGTGAGGTAGCCGTCATCAGATATATCAGTCAGCTGGTAGTCTTCGCGCTTCACGTGTGGTACATCCATGTTGTGGGTGGATGGACAAATATCTTCGTACCTATGTGACAAATGATTTATTACTTGCATTTATGAATTTAACTTTCATGAACACGGATGTTTAAAATGATATTTCTGTTAGAGATCCTTAATATAAATAAATAAAAATATAACCAATTATATAATATATATAAAAGATTCCTGCAGGGTCGGCAGCGCACGAGCGATATATGCTGTTATATGCGACCACGGGCGGTGGTAACCGCTTACCATCAGACGGGTCGTGTGCTTGTTCATTAAGACACAAAAACATTCATCAAATCAAACGGACACTCAAAGACGGGAGCGTCAAGACTACTCGAAAAAGCATGCATGTATGTAGACTGTTGAATTTGGATGGATCAAGTCTGTAGCCTTGTACGGTGATCCCGAAGCACAGTAGTGCGACGAGACGCATAGTCGGGCTTGGGATATAATGTTCGAGTACCCTCAGCACGACAGCGGTATTAGAACCGCAGTCGCGACTCTATGGGCTCGCAAATCTTGAAGCATACCTACGCCATAGCCTAATTCGTATTTAAAACCAGCCCAGTCCAGCTCCCATGCTGGTGATCCAGCAGGTGTGCTTAGCACAATAAAGAGTCTGTCTGGAGTCCTTGGCAAAGTTCCCTGAACTCACGCTACGAGAGACGATAAAAAAAATGAACACATTTTTCCACTCCCATCAAGTTATAATTACGCGACGAAAGGTAACCAAGGCCTTAATTGTCTCTGTATTTATACCTATATAAGCAGCTCACGGGGTAGGCAGTACGCTAGTTCAATCTACTCTTACAGACCACATTCGCTTAATTCCTATTCATCAGTAATTTCATACACGCTCGACGATTTCGAGTAGTCTTGACGTTTCCACACTGTGTTCGATGGATTAGACAGTTTCTCTTTGCTCTATCCTTCTTCACTATCTTTTCTAAAGCCGAATCTACCATCGTAGCATGTCTTTTACCATTCTTTATCATTATAATAATTACTAGACATTTCATTGTGAAGTTACCAATGCCAATGTAAAACGTTGCGAGGACTGACCGGCCGCCGTGAATCAATACGAGTGTAAGAATAGACTTGTAAATTTTATATAACTTAGGTATACTTTTTCGGTCTACTTTATATAAAATGCAGTCAATAAATTGTACGTACTGTACTTGTGGCAATTTAATTTATTTAAGACTCCACAAACCGTTAAGCAAATAATATTCAAATGATCTTCCAAAAGTAACAATTTGCAGGAATTGCAGGAACTAAATAAACCCGAATCAGGATATTAATACTAATTATCAATTTCGTTCCCTTACCTACCAAAATGAATTACACTGAGAACGTGAAAACCATAACAGAATAATGCCTTTAATAGCGCGATCTAAAATGCAGCCAGCGCCATCTAGTGGTATACGGTGAACTAAAATTTTACAATATTTTGTCACCACTGAGGTGGATAGCAAAACATCGTATGTACATACATACATACATATAAACGGGATGAAGATTGAATATGGAACAAACACATCATAAGAATTTCTAAGAACTACATATATGCAAACACTTAACTGATGCCTTTTGATAATGATACTCCAGACTTTTTATCATCATAAATGTGAGGATGTTTGTTCAGTTTCCCGCAAAAACTACTGAAGGGAATTGGTTCAAATTTGGCATAGAGATAGATTATAAATATTTATCTTCAAGCTCCGATGGGGTAGGCTAGGCAGAGGCGTGGAGGTTATACCCACATTTTGAGATAGTTTAGGTTATCAGATGGAATAACACACATGTTATATTCTAGAAAAAATCAGCCAATGAAATCATTTTATAGGGTTGAACCACGGGGCGCTTTCAATAATACTCACTTTTTTCCATTGAATATATCAATTCCCACCAAGTGGACTTTGGCGTGGCCGTGCTTTCCGGTTTTGGATGTGGACATCTCCACAATTTTGCAGGGGCGGCCCTTGAGCATGACGAATCCGTTCTTGCGCAGGGCCGAGCATTGCATGGGGAAGGTGGCTGACGCCCCGGAGTCCCCGGTCTCGAAGTGTGTGTCTTCGATGTCTCCCATTGTTGTTGTGCTCGGGGTAAGCTATGGTCAGGAGTGATCTGGACAAAGATATGACAAGATTATTTACAGGCCATAAAAACTTACTATCATAAAAGTATTTACTAGACTGCGAGCATGTATTTATTAATTTACTAGCTGTGCCCGCGACTTCGTCCGCGTGGAAGAGACATTGGGCAGCACTTAAAATTTTTCATCTCATCATTGTTTTCATCCCCTATTTTTATCTTACCCCTGAATGGTAAAATTTATACATTCGTCACATTAATGTATATGTAATCAAGAGCCTAAAAAATAAGTTTAAAGATTCTAGCTTAAAAAAATTACGAATCTGCCATACAAACTTTCATCCCCTATTTCCACCCCTTACAACCCTTATTCGCATTAAAAAGTAGACTATCCTTCCTTAGGCTCTAGACAAACTTTGTACCAAATTTCATTTAAATTGGTTCAGTCGTTTAGGCGTGAAAAGGTAACAGACAGACAGACAGAGTTGCTTTCACATTTATAATATTAGTAGGGATACTTAATTATAGCGGCGAACAATTTTATCCATACAGAAAGATAAAACGGAAACTTTACAATTATATGAAGAGACTGAGAGATGAATATGCCAAGGAGATCTGCAAGTCTAGAGAGGGTTAACTGGCGCTCGACCCTCTCTGCCTACCCTGATGGAGGCTCGGTGTTACGACGACTGAATGTACAACGCAAAAGAGGTCTACAAATGTAGAAAGAAATGACGCTCTATTCTCTCTGTCTACTCTACGTCTCGACGTGTAAGCATCATAAAAGCATCGGATAGTCTGTAGCCTTGTACGGTGATCCCGAAGCACAGTAGTGCGACGAGACGCATAGTCGGGCTTGGGATATAATGTTCGAGTACCCTCAGCACGACAGCGGTATTAGAACCGCAGTCGCGACTCTATGGGCTCGCAATATTCTTTTATTTATTACTAGACACATGGCATACCAAAAACTATGTTTGCACAACAGGAACAACAGAGATTGAAATCCCAGTAAAATAATGGGACAATAACAAAAGGAACTACTATTGACTGAAACGACGATACTAAAGAAAAAATATCTACAACGTGTCAGGCCATAACTAATAGAACCTTGGCACAAACTGTAACTCATGATTCACACTTGATAAAAAATCGCACAGTTTGTTGCCCTCGGGTCATCGAACTCAATTGGAGGACAAGATGAAAAAGTGAAAACAGTTTTTTTTATCTTAAACTCAATTTACTGTACAACAGTCAAAGTGAAAAAAAGAAAACTGTGGTAGGAGCAGACGCTTGCAATACAAAGATTACCAGTTTGAATCCCAACTCTAGCACTGAGTACAATGATTGGTCACATCACAAGCTTTACAGTGAAGGTAGAACATCAAGAAACCTTATAAATTTTAAGTTAAATTCAAAGACATGACATTGGTCATGTTGCCACCTCAAATAAAACCTTAAGTGAAAAGTGGGTGTGGATACTGCATATCTCCATAACTTAACACCATGCAACAAATGTCCCATTGTACATACATTAGGGGAGGCCTATGTCCAGCAGTGGACTAGAGTGGGCTGATGATGATGATGATGATGATGACATACAAAGTCACTTTCTTATAAGAGAAGTGATAGGTCAGAGGTGTATATTGAAAGTGTTTAATAAAGGTGATAAGATAAGGCTACTAAGACAATGGACCTTTTTGATTTGCAAATTTCATCATCTTTAACTATACAACCACATCAATGTAGGAGCTTGTAAGCGAGTTGGCCAGATGTCTTTGGATTAAATTTAAAATGGAGAATGCTTTTTTGTCTTAACAAAGGAAGCCTGCAATTTTTGTTATTCAAAGATATTATGTTATATTAGACATTTTTTAAAGAAACATCTTTGTGAGTCTGTATGCAACAAACTGCAAATAAGTATAAATTTTGTTATTTAAAGACACTGTATTATCTCAGGTATGTTTTCAAACTGAACCTTAGTTTGAATGTATGCAACAAGATGCGAATCATGAACTAATTTGTATACCAATGATATATTGAGCAGTTTACACTCAGGACATCTAACATGGGAGCATGACATAAGCAAATATCTTAATACAGTGAGATAAAGATTGCTTTTACAAATTTATAAAGGGCTTTTGTGTAATCACTACTAAATTTGTTAAGTTAATGATTTATACATTGCTTTACCTATTACTAAAGAATTAAGCAACCACTCCTAGCTCCTACACACTTAATACCTCCTTAATGACTATACAATATCTGTTTATCTGTCACATTAGCACATAGATATATTATATATAATATACCACTATTATATGATATATAAATAACCAAAATTCTGAAGGTCATATTCAGGCTGTGAGTCTATCTTGACCTTGCCAGTGACCTGAAGTACTTCAAATTTCATAGCTACACAAAAACAAATTCTGAATTCTGGATGATATGGCAGCTGGTCTCATTACCAGCTGTAAGAGTATGATCAGTAAATAGATCTCGTTTCCAATTATCATAATACCAGAATAGTAATTCTTATACTGTGGTATTTAAATATATGTATAAAAAAACTAAGGTAGCAATAAGCTCACCGCCCACCCAATCGCTTACACTGCAGACCTGCTAGAGTTTTAACATTTCCGAAGTAAAGCAAATTGGATATGGCAAGCTTTAACATTGACAGACTAACCAACAACTAGTAATATCTCAGATGAAATGATGGGTGTTTTTTTCTGTCTGCTGCTATGGGGATCCTTAGGAAAAGATTTAAATATGATATTTATGACAATGAAGAAATAGCTTACTTTGCTATGTACCCAAAATAGTATACACAGCTGTTATAGAGTACAAAGCATAAGGATGTACCTTTATGCCACATGTATGGAAAAACAAGCTATAAAGTAATGATTTTTCTGATGGACATGTCATATTGAGGACACAAGTGAAAGTGCTAATATGGAGTTCAATCAATATAAGATTACAATATAAATTACATCTTACATATGTACAAATATCAGTAAAACTTGAAATTTAAGAAATTAAGACCAATTTTATTGTAAATGAGAATAGACATTTTAGAATTTGATAGTATTGACATGAAATCAGAGTTAAACACACCTGTAAGTATTATTCACACTAACAGTACGAGCAAATGACAGAGACGGTGGAATACAACACGATGAAAATTTTGTTAAGTCATATACATCTCGACGTAGGCACTGTTTCATAAAATATTGCCAAACCAGTGGGACACGCGTGTAAAAGCTTCACGCTAAGAAAAACTGCTGGTAATGGTGATCGCGATATACCTGGGTAGTGAAAATTTGCTAGCGAACTACCTAACCCCACCTACCGCTGCGCGGAGAAAACCTTTGTGGGTGTAATACTTCGACACAAGATAACCGTATGGTGGACAATATTAGCAATATTGTATTAAAACGGTGACAGTAATAATAAAAGAGGAGCTTTCAGGCCTGAAACGAGGCTTAACGGCTGCACGAAGACAACAGTGTGGTACACGCACATGTGACTTCCCAAGAGACATCTTGAACATGACTTCATAAAACTCAAAAACACCAACTTTAACAACCACAAACCGTTTTTAACACCTAAACTGCAACTCAGATCACATTCAAATTACAGCAGAAAGGAGAATTAGTAATTTGTTCCAGATGGGAGATAAAGAAAAAATTGCAATTTTGACAAACGTGCCGGCGCCGCGGTACTTTTCTTATTCCATTATTTACACAAATTCCACACTATGGTCACGCCGTATTATCACAAAATTATATTCACCATAGAAAATACTTACGAAAACAATATTGTTAACAATTTATAAAGGAATCACGGTAAAACTAGGATATTTATCGACACTCACATGTGACCGACGGGTTCTTCAACCGAAAGGTCAATTTGCGCCTGCGTAGCACCTACAACACTCACTTCCTGTAGCGGGGTTCACAAAATGGCCGAAGTACCGCCATGTTTTGGCGGGACTTACAAAATTGCGTATGATATGTTAAAATACATAAGATATAAATCCAAGAGCTATGTAAAAAAAATTATTTGAAATATTTATAATTAATGCAACTATAGTTTTCTTTTTAACATTTCGTTTATTAACAATAAAATAAGTTTAAAAAATTCAATGCCAAATCTGTTTGATCGACACAATACGGAGGTATGAAAAAGTTACAATAGATGGCTCTGAAAACATTATACAGATAAAACTAAATATTTTTTGGTAATGCCATAAATTACGGAATAACGTATTTATTTTAAGTTTGTAAGAAGAGCTAATTGGTTAAATTAGATTTTTCATAAAATTTTTAGTTAGATTATAATTCTTCTGGTATTTACATGTTATAAATATATACATTGGATAGTTTACATTTATAACAGATTATAAAATTCCGTGGGTGTCACATTATTATATTTTTTATACTATTATCTGTTGCACTTTCATGTTCTTGATACGTTACAAGATGCCGCTAATAATGTCATATTTTTTATATATTGTATTAAAAATCTTTCAATCCTAGATTTACTTAATTTAATATTCTCTGAATGTAAGCGTTAACAACGACACAGTGCTAAACTACTATGACTCTAGTATATTACGTACGAGAAATCTATGCTTGTGACTACGTAACGTCACGTTACGTTGCGTATATTTTCAAGTTTCCAACACTTACTTAGAGGCCCCTTCGAGGTTTTTTTTTAGTCTGTCTATGTTACTGTCACTATCACTAGTTTATATTATCTGACAACTTTTTAGCTTTATTATTTTTTATTACATCTGACCTGACACTATACATACCTACATATTAATTTTGATTCAACATCACAATAATTTAGTCTTAATCATTTGGATTAAGACTAAATTACCATTATACCATTAGACAAATTGTGATAATGAAATCTTAAACTATTTCTAAGCTTTATTATATTTACATGTGACTTTTTTACAACTGACAATATAATCGATTAGGATTATACATCACAAGAATTTTCCTTAATATCTATTATCCCTTTTGCCCCTTCGAGGTTATACACGTATAACTATGGTATATAATTTTATTTTATTTAATTTTTTTATTTTATTTTATTTTTTATTTTATTTATATACATATTTATATGTTAACTTTATTTACAATAACAACAATTAATAATATTTACAAAGAACAGTTGAAACTAACTACTTACTGATAAAATATTTGTCCCAAATCGGTATCCCGAGGCAACGTGCCAAGAAGACTAGCAGCATTGCCACGCTGGATAGCAATGCTGATTCTCTGAGCGAGATATGTTCCAGCTCGCCTGTCACGAGAGGTCTCGATTAGACGGTGCGAGACCTCTATAAAAAGATGGTGAGCCTCAGGACCCCAAGGCCCCAGAGTTTCAACCGCAAATGCAGCAAATATGTAACCTGACCCGAGACGGGCAGACTTGCGGCGCTTGAGGCACTCCTGCTGAGCAGCAGCGGCGCCGACCGCCACCGATGTGTCAGGAAGATGGGAAGGAGCCAGTGTATCGACACAAGTAGCGTCCCACACTGAGGGCGGACCCATCCTCCATGGCATCAGAGACATATCGTCTCCGTACCGGAGGCCGCTCCGGCCATCGCCGCGAGCGAGACCGAATGGTTCCAGCACAGCAGGCACGCCGGCGTATCAAGTCATTTATGGAGGAATGACGTGATATCCGGCCGGCACTGCTGATGCAGGATAGACCATGGTGTCCGGAGTCATTGACAATATCCCCGCAGTGACACCGATGTGGGACAATACATTTAGCGCCTAAACGTAGGCTCGCACACAATCTGAAGGTTGCATCATCTAACAGCGTACCGATATTAAAAGAGCTATCGATATCGCTCTAGTGCATTATAGGCCAACCTACTGATAGGCTCATCCCATTGTTTTCGTATGTGCGGACGTTTGTGTTTGGGCATGCCATATATATATATATATATATATATATATATATATATATATATATATGTATATATATATATATATATATATATATATATATATAACTTAATGGATACTTTTTTACATGAAGTTATGTAAATTTTTACGCTTGGAATAAACATTGTTTTTCTTGTATATTGCGCATATTAACCTACGAGCAGAATTTAATATCTATGATGGATTTTTAATTATGATTTAGAATGATGGTTTCAGACTGAGTTTGCGAACTTTCCAGTTCTAATAAAATATTTGATACCTAATATCCTAAGAATGGGGAAGATTAATTTACCTCGCGATAGGAAAATGTGGAAGGCACTGACATGTGTCAGTAGTGATTAAAAAAAAGATTATGTAATTTTTTTCTATAATATGTAATTCATAAATTTCTATAATGAACCAGAGAGGCCGAGAAGTTCGAGTAGTTGCAGTAGCAATTTTGAATCCAGACTTTACCAGTGAGTTCTTCTGAACTTAAGTAAGTGATTAGTCACACCACGAGCTTTACGGCGGAAAAATTGGTGTTTAGCTACAACCTAAGCAGCTCTGCCTACCCCTTATTAGTAGGCAGGGCATAACGGGTTCCCGTTCGAGTTTGGAGCTGCCCGACTGGGCCAGGACCTCCACCTTATAGAAGTCCGTAGCCAAATATTTTTTTTTGTGTTGTATTCCTACGCGGCGAACAAGGTTTCCAGTAATGAGCTCCTTGGGAGGGGAGAGGATTGTTATATTGTGTTGGCAGCAGAGGGATTAGTCCCATTATGTTGTCAACATAGTATAACTCTCCGAACACAAAGTGGCAAGGCGTATGTGATACTTCGGTATTGTAAGGGTAAACAGGCTGCGGTAACCGTTTTCCATCGGTCGGGCCGTATGCTTGTTTGCCACTCTTTTTGTATAAAGAAAAAGTATTTATAAATATTACGGTTACAATTAACTATTCTGGTAATCTTCATTAATGTGGGTATTGATAGCACGAGCCCCGTCCGTAATGACCCGTCTGGTAATAAAAGACACAAATCAGAGGCCGCAAGGGTTTAAGAGCTTTCATCCATAAATCACCCGGTTTGAAGGGTCGAAAAAAGAAGCGTCGGTTCCTTAATTTTGCACAAAAGATAGATACAATTAGGCAGCTATTGATGTAGTAATTGTGAAATGATTTAAGTATCCGTATGTATCTAATGTGAGTTGTCGTTAATAGTGTAGTTTTCTACACTAATATTATAAAGAGGAAAACTTTGTTTTTTTGTTTGGTTGTAATGAATAGGCTCAAAAACTACTGGACCGATTTGAAAAATTCTTTCACTGTTGGGAAGCTACACTATCTCCGGTGAACATAGGCTATATTAGATTGGACCCGATAGGTGGCGCTGCGATCGAGTTTCAGGAATTTAACTTTTTCACCCGGGCGAAGCTATCCCTTTCTGTGTGTCTTAAGGTGGATTCGAGAATGGTTTAGATTTACAATTGGACCCGATAGATGGCGCTGCGATCGTGTTACGGGCAATTTAACTTTTTCACCCGAGCGAAGCTGGGCGGGACAGCTAGTTATATATATACTAGCTGTCCCGCCCAGCTTCTCTCGTGTGAAAAAAATACCCTAATAATAATAACCTAAACACCTCTGCCTACCCCTACGGGGACCCTTGTGGGAAGGCGTGAGGATATAATATTATATTATATTAAATATTATTACATAGTTGAATTTCTTCTCAAACGTATCAAGTATAGGATTTTTTTTTACACAATAAGAGTGGCAAACAAGCATACGGCCCATCTGATGGGAAACGATTACCGCAGCCTATTTACGCTCACGATACCGAAGTATCACTTGCGTGTTGCCACTCTGTGTTCGGAGAGTTATAGTGCGTTGGCAGCATAATGGGTTTAATCCCTCTGCTTCCAACACAATGTAACAATCCTCCCCCCTCCCCAAGAAGCTCATTACTGGAAACCTTATTCACCACGTAGGAACACAACACAATAAATTGTGTTATTTGGCTACGGACTTCTGTAAGGTGGAGGTCGTGCCCCAGTCGGGCAGCTCCGAATTCGAACGGGAAACCCGTTATGCCCTACCTCTCTTAAAGGATGTTTTCCTTCACCGTTTTCGTACAAATTATGTATTGATATGGAATATTGTGAACGGTAGAAGAGAAACTTTTTTTTAATTTTTTTTATACCACAAGAGTGGCAAACATGCATACGGCCCACCTGATGAAAAATGTTTTGTCTACATCCGCAACTCAGCTAGCAAGCATTTTCACTACTTACACACTACAGATTATCTACAGTTTTAAGGCCCATAGCGTCTCAATGTAAAGCGACCTTTATCGAATAGAATAGGTAGCAGTCATCAAATGAAATATAGTCCATAGACAGGACGCTGCGAGCGACATTGAATATGTATGTGCCGGCAGAAACAGCGATAAAACCCCACAGAGGCAATAAAAGCTCGCAAAATAAATTCAGCGCGTAAATGAAAGCGGCGCGGACAATGGAGCGGGGCTGTGCACGGCCCATTACACCCCCGACGATTACGAGAAAACGCCAATTCAAATGAAATCATTTACCATATTATTTTCATTTGAGCACCCCCGCCCGCCCCGCAAACCCCATTTCGCCCCTAAACGCATACGCGGCGCGGGCAATTTTTTAAGTGTACCCGCTCAAATAAATTATGTAGGTAACAGGGAAGCGCGGCTGACAAACAAGGAATGGAACGCATGAACGCAAGTTAGCGTTAGAGGGAGATAGACGACGGCACCTCCCACCCTGCCCTCCCTCCCCGCGCTTCCGCCGTTCCACTTGAAGACGGCCCCGAGAGCTAAGCTCCCGTTTTATTGTCACTTACACCTCGGCCAAGATTTGTCTGCAGCGCAAATCTCAACGCGAACACTCTTATCGCAGCTATGGACGAAGACTTAAGACTCAAATTGTAATGTCTTTTTGTGTCCCAACGGTATTTGTATGGCAGCCAGTATTGTATACAAGACAAGTAAATTTTGAATCAGCGCTCTGATTAAAGAATCAGACGCTGAAACGATTGCTTATAAAGTATTAAAATGCTTATTTCGGATTGTCCGAGAATATTTGATAATAATGTCGTCTTACTGTTCGTTACAAAGTTTGAAAGCTTTATGCAATAGGTACTTTAACCGTAAATTCATGATTTAATTTGGCTAAGCCTTCTGTAGTCTTTATTCTTATGACTGAAAGTATTGTTATATTTATTTATATATATCTAGTAACAGTAATTGCATTTTCTCTAACGAATATCGGAGTAAACGAGTAAAATAGATAGTAACTGAATTAGAGGAAAATAACCACAACTATGCGTTCTCGATAGATAATTTCGAAAAACCATATTTCGTATGACGTCGGCGCTGGCACTAAATATTAGGCGATATTATATCTTATATCTTCGCATTTAAGTCGATATTTTGCGTGCTCTTCTTCGACCTGAATTGCCTTAAGGACTAGGATGCCTAGCGCAGTCAGAAAGATCCAGTTTTTAAAGTGTGCAATAAGTGAATATTTCGAACAGAATTCCGCTTTACCTGTCAAAGTAACTTCTTCCAGGGCCCTTATGGGTTGGGGGGGATATTAAAACTAAGTTGCCTTCGAAGTTGATCAACAACAACCAAGAATACAGTCGTCATATTAAGAACGTAAAAAATTTAAGTAAATTTTGAATAAATACTTTGGTCATAATTTAAGAAGAAACGTTTAAGAATCGCCCGTTACTCTCGTTTGAATAATTATGGCAATGCCGCAGAAATGAGGTCGGAATCTCACATTAAATCTTTTGTCCCAAATATCATCGATGGTGACGATCTTCATCGCAGTTTTCATTATATTGACAACCACTCCGAATTGCGAACGTGCGCTCATCCCGAACCATTCTCGAAGGATAGCCAACCATGACTTTTTACGTCTTCGGCTTCCCTGTATCTTTCGTTGTATACCCAATTGTAGGAGATGATAAATGTCGTGTCTTAAATCATGACGAAAACTGAACTGAACTGTTATCCCTGAATTATAATCTAAGGTTCCTCAACCATACCTAATGTCGTTCTTAATTCACGTATTTCCATTAGTCCTAGAAGGGAAGGACTTTTTTTCCAGGACTCTTGTAGGAGAGTAGTAGTAATCATCAAGTTCGAGTTATAAAGAAGTCACTCGAAGTAAGTATAAACTCGATGCAAGCAAAGGGCACACATGGTAGCGCCTCCTGTAACCGAGCACTGAACTTGGTAAGGGGGTCACGGACTCCATTACAGTTAGTTTCGTCTACTAACTAACGCAATGACAACTAATTGGATAGCTTTGCTGCGAACATTTCCGATTATTACTATACTATGTTAAGCGACGTACATTTCAACGTAGACAAAGAGTTTACTGTAGTGCTCAGGAAATAAACTTGTTCATTGCAGGACGTCACATAGGTATATGATAACAATACTATTGATGGCATCTATATATATATATATATATATAAATGTTATGTTGGTTTGTGTACGCTTCAAAAACTCAAAAAGTTCTGCACCGATCGAGTTGAATTTTTGCATGATATATAATCCGCATCAAGGATTGTTTTTATCTATTTTTTGCATCAGTCACATATCCACAGCGAAGCGTGACAGGGTACAGCTAGTTAGGTATAATAATCTGGTAAAGAGTTTGTAGTTATTTTCACAGAAACATACATGCTTCAAAAAAGAAGAATTTGAGCTACCCTTGAGCCGACTTCCACCCAAACTGATTGGCGGTCAGCGTTTGACTCGAGAGTGAGCAACATCGGTCCATACTCTTTACTACTGACTTTTCGAGCAATTGACACGAAAGAATACACAAATCAGCGAATAAATATGTGTAGTTTTCTTAATAATGAGTTTTAAAGTAACAAATAAGTAATAAAAGTAGCCGTGGTGGCCGAGTGGTTCGAGCAGTTGCCTGCGACGCAAAGGTCGCAAGTTCGAATCCCGACTGTACCAATGAGTTTTTCTGAACTTAAGTACAGTGATTAGTCACACCACGAACTTAACGGTGAAGGAAAACATCGAGAGGAAACCTGCATACGTCTGAGAAGAAATTCAAAGGTGTATGTATAGTCGTGCTCGAGTAACGGCGATGGACTCGCCATCTGTCACGTTGGCACCAAATATACCTCTGGCGGAAAGTGGGTGTGTGGGTATTACCTATACACCTCTGCCTACCCCTTCGGGGACCCATGTGGGAAGGCGTGAGGATATATTATAATAAGTAATGTTTTCATATTGTTTGTAAACGCTGAAATAATAGTTAAGATAATATGATAATATGTTAAGATCTTATGGTTTTGCACGTAACTATTTGATTCAGAGTTGAGTTATAAAGTTAAAGATCTGTAATGATATATTTTTTAAATTAAATACTTTGGATATTGTTTATACCTCTATACCTCTGTTTTGGGTTAGTTACACGGCGGGGTAGAATTTATCTCGGTCTCCATATATTTTATTCTATCATTGAGGCTTGCTGGCTAAGTCATTCATGACATCGCTTGTAACGAAGGTTGCAAGTTCGAAACAGTGATATTTTTTGAGTTTGAGTGAAGTGATTAATCATACCACGAGATTCACGGTGATGGAAAACTTCCAAGGGAAACCTGCATTCGTTTAAGAAGAAATTAAAAAACGTGCGAATAGCGATGATCTCGCCATCACGGTCACGTCACGTTGTAACCTGAATTTATCTCCAGCACAAAGAAAGTACCAATTGTTACACTTTTGCCTACCCTTTTGAGGACCTTTGTGAGCGAAGATGTAAGAAATTATGGAGCCATGCCCATTGTACTGATAGTCAACCTCTATTATCCGCCATTATTTTCTTTACATAGACATTTTCGCAAATTCTTCAGGTAACTTTTCCAGAAGGGTCGGCGAGCGATACGCCTGGTATTGCAAGCTTTCATGGGCGGCGGTAACAGCTTTCCTTCAAGTGAACCACGTGCTTGTTTGACATTTTAGTGATAACAAATAAACCTGCAGTTGCCAGTGTTTTGATAATCTCTATTCTAAATTATTTTAATTTTTAAATTAACTTTTTAAGCAATTTGTTTGTTTCACAATAATGTTTAATTCAAAGCAGGAGAGCGACAATGGCGCGTGATCCCCTTGCGGCCGCTCGTCCGGTCACTCACTTAATTCCACTCATTCCCAAGCAATCTTTTTCCTTCGAACATGCCGTTAAAAGTATTTCCAACGTATAAATAATTTACCCAACGAGGACATAAAGTTTGCGGAGCGACCCCCGCATGCAAATCGAGTTGGAGGAAAGAAGTGTCCACGCCGTCTCTTTCTAATTCTACGCTTACGAGCTGGAGTAAAAGAGAGAGCTTATGTTGAATGTATTACAAGTGTAGCAGAGAGACAGGGATAGTTGCGTTCGGATAACTGAATCAGTGCCCGCGTTCGCTATTAAATCAAGGCGCGGGAGCGGGGAGAGCGCTAAAATGCTCTTTACGGGTGGGGTTTTGTTTGCCGAGGGCGGTTTCGTCGGACGTGGGTTCGCGTCAGTCGTAGCGCCGCCGCACGTGAGTGAGCACGTCGGGCGATGACGTCGGCGCGGTGACCGCGCTCGTATCGCACGTGAAGTTAGGCGGGAAAAGTTCCCGCCCACTATTGGACAAAATATTTTCGGACGCTAATAAGGTAATTTCAGTTTCATGCCGGTTGTTTTTCTTATTTGTTTCTGATAGTTAGATTTACTTTTTAAAAGTTTTTACGCACGGAACTTGGCTGCGGACGTTAATCTGTCATGATTGAAAAATTGCTTGTCATATCTACACTTAATGATATAAAAATCTTGCAATTTTTCAAATGAGTCTATATTTTGGATAGTTACAACTTTTCGCTTTTTAATTTTTTTATTGACTAAAAGTATTTAACCACAATATAGGTAAGTACTAGCATTTTAAAGGCTATTGTAAATTAAGATGCATATATATTCAACATTCATACTACTTAAATTTTTTTTTCATTCCATACAAGTCTAATGCATACTGGCACAACTACAGAGATGATGAACACGTCTTTCACAGGTGTTCACGTCTGATACAAATTGTAGGTAATTCTTTTAGTTATAAGCTCTAATGTGTGTTCTGATGGTGTCTTTAAATAAATTAATAAAAAAAAGTCTCACGGCACCTAAGCGAAGCCTCTAGGGGCAGGCGGAGAAAATCTGTTTTAATATCCGTGGAATATATTAGTACTCTCTCATTCCCCGGCTTACTGTTGCTTTAGGTATCTCTACTATACTCTTGGTTACTATCAATATACTTGTTAATAATTTAACGGAGTTAAAGAAGTGTCCTCTAAAAAATATATGGACAGTCAATTCTGGTGAGGAGCAAGACTACAGTAGATTGATTTAAATATACAAACAAAATCCTATTAAGGAAAGCATTAAACCTACATATTAGGTATATAAAGGTTTTCTATTGCTTTAATTAAAGTACATAATAAGAGAATAACATTAGTTTTAATTCAATAAATTAACGAACTGACTTAAGGTTGCACCCCGTATAGGTATACATAATAAATTAAATCGCTTAAATGCTACTTAATTGTTCGTTAGAAAAATTTTGATGGCGATAACAGCGCCTACTACCATATCAAGTACTACAATTTAGAACAGTGTTTCCCAACCTTTTTTAGGCCATACCCCCTACCTACATTTCTATAATGATGATGCCTCATACATATTTTTTTTAATAACCCAAAGCGAAAGGGTTAAAGTCGTGTCGAGTCGATTTTTAAATCGCCCCCCTTAACTATCAAATTGCCGGGGTGTAGGGCGTGGGCCCCACGTTGGGAAACACTGGCATTTTAAGTAGCCTTAAGTAGGTACAAAAGACATCTATACTGATCAGCCGTTTTAAAGGACACTGACATTTTATTTATATATGTATGAAAAAATACCTACCGAATGATTAGTTCGTAGTTAGCTTAGCTTATTTTTTTTAATTATAGGGTTAAATAAATACCTATATAAAGATAACTTTTTAAATATTAAAGAGCCGTGGTGGCCGACTGGCTCGAGCAGTTGCCTGCGACGCAAAGGTCGCAAGTTCGAATCCCGACTGTCCCAATGAGTTTTTCTGAACTTAAGTACAGTGATTAGCTACACCACGAGCTGAACGGTGAAAGAAAACATCGGGAGGAAACCTGCATACGTCTGAGAAGAAATTCAAAGGCGTATGTATAGTCGTGCTTGAGTAACGGCGATGGACTCGCCATCTGTCACGTTGGCACCTAATATACCTCTGGCGGAAAGTGGGTGTGTGGGTATTACCTATACACCTCTGCCTACCCTTTTAATTATAATAAAATATAGCTATAATTATATTTCAACGCAGTTGCGATGCGATCTCTACGAAAAATGTGCGGCGGAACGATTTTAAATCGAATTCGCAATTAAGAGGTTCGCAAAACAACTGGCGTAAACTAGGGTGTGATTGTAAAGATGAAGAAAGGCATGTCGCGTTGGTTTGGATAAATAGAAAGGATGAGTGAAGAAATATTGACGAAACAGATATACATAGTGAAAGTGTGTGCAAGAAGAGGCAGAGGAAGACCACGTTACAACTACCTAGATCCTAGATATATTTTTTTTTATACAACTCGAGTGGCAAACAAGCATACGGCCCATCTGATGGGAAACGGTTACCGCAGCCTATTTACGCTCACGATACCGAAGTATCACTTGCGTGTTGCCACTCTGTGTTCGGAGAGTTATAGTGTGTTGGCAGCATAATGGGTTTAATCCCTCTGCTTCCAAAACAATGTAACAATCCTCCCCGCTCCACAAGGAGCTCATTACTGAAAACCTTATTTATTAATTGATCGGACATTCAAGACGGATGGTAACATCAAGAGTAGGTAGTCGAAACCGGCGAGCATGTATGAAGAGACTGATGACTGTGGACGAAGCGAAAGTGGTATATATGGTAGAGAGAACTGGCGCACGTGATAAGATGTGGGTATGTAAAACAATATTCTTTAACTTTCTCCTAAAATTGCGCTAGCGCGATCTAACTTGCCCGTACTGCCATCTAGCGGCTTCTTTGGCCGGCACTTCAATATTCGAAAGACGTCACGTTGTACCGTTTCAATCATTGGTAATACAATAAAGGCCAATACGGTATTGCTGCCAATAAGCTCAATTACTAACAAATAAGAATTATATTGATATGCAATCTGTGCCGGCGCCCGACGCAATTACACTGGCGCAATGTGTTTATACTTGCTTTGTTGTAAGTAGGTAGCTATTGCTTGAGGAAATTGAACGCTTTTAGTGCCTTTCTTAGTGACCTTCTAGAAGAGGGTAGGCAGATGAGTGATGAGAAAGATTCTATGGATACTGCAAAAATACTGTGAAGTGAGTAATAAATTCATTGGTGTTGCAAGCTTACATAGACAGCGGTAAACGCTTAGACTGCTCATCATCAGACCGCTGCGTGCTACTATACCATACACCACCTTAGTGGTATAAAATTGCACCCACTCTGCACAGGCAACATTCTTAGTTTCCAAAATAACATAGATTTAAAAATAGATATTACTAATTAATCAATTATAAGGTTTTTTTTATACCACTTGGGTGGCAAACAAGCATGCGGCCTGTCTGATGGTAAGCGGTTACCGCCACCTATGGACGCTTGCAGAATTCAAAAGAAGGATAAATAGCGGGCCAATTGCCGTATTCCGAAATATTCATGCGTTAATAATAAACGAATAATCTTCTCAAACGTATGCAGATTGTTGCACGTTAATTTCCTTCATCGTGTAACTAGTAGCGTGATAAATCACAGTTCTGAAGATCAGTACAACTATCTCATCGATACCTACAGACGAGATGTGCACCTACAACCTTCACTTTTCAGGTGGCTACTTAACCCACTCGACATACAAGGGTACTGAAATGGAATATAGCTATTAGATGAATTACGTTCAGACTTGGGGGTTGTTTGCCTTTTGTGAATATTTAAGCGCGTGTGGCGTCCCGTGGAGTATTAAGTGTGCAAATAAATAAATGAATCTTTAATGGATTTATAACTGATGATCAGTGCTCAGCTATGAAACTGAAGATGATGAAATTAAAGATCTTCACGCCTTCCCACAAGGGTCCACGAAGGGGGAGGTAGAGGCTTCTGAAGCACGACTTTACATACGACTTTGAATTTCTCCTCAAAGGTATGTAGGTTTCCTTTCGAAGTTTTCCTTAATTTTAAAGCTCGACGAGTGATTAATTTCTGTACTTAAGTTGAGAAAAACTTATTAGTACCTACGGGAGGAATTCGAACTCTTGCGCTGCAGACAACTAGGTACTTGAACCGCTAGCTGACAAGCCGCCCCAGCTTCGTACCTAGTAATCACTGCTCTAAGTTTTAAGTAAAATCGATTGGTTTAATATAAAATTTTGTCTGGCTTTGTGATTAAATAAAAGCATTTTAACAAACAATATAATATATCCTCACGCCTTCCCACAAGGGTCCCCGAAGGGGTAGGTAGAGGTGAATAGGTAATACCCACACACCCACTTTCCGCCAGAGATATCCTAAGTGCCAACGTGAAAGATGGCGAGTCCATCGCCGTTACTCAAGCACGACTATACATACGCCTTTGAATTGCTTCACAGACGTATTCAGGTTTCCTCTCGATGTTTTCCTGCACCGCAAAGCCCGTGGTGTGACTAACCACTGTACTTAAGTTCAGAAAAACTGTACAGTCGGGGTTCGAACTTGCGATCTTTGTGTCGTAGGCAACTACTAGAACCACTCGCCCACCACGGCTTAGCAAATAAAACATCAAAAAATAAAGTTGTCTATAATATCCATTAGAAGTAAAAAGAGCCAATTGAATTTAATGCAGAGTATCGTCGTATAAACCGATTACAGACCAGATATACCCGGCTACGCAAATCATGAGTGACAGGCGGGTAGGGATGCCACTCGCAAGACTTCACTACACGTCCTACTAATATTATAAATGCGAGTTGGTGGGGATGTTAATTCCTCGTTCACGCAAAAACTACTGCACGGAATTAAATGTGAAATTTGGCACAGATTATTACCTGATATTATTCCCTGGATTATCCCTGGAACACATAGGATATGGAAAATTGATGGGACCGTTAAGAGTACCCGAAACCGACGAGCATGTATGAAGAGACTGATGAATGTGGACGAAGCGAAAGAGGTATGTACTAGGGAGCACTGGCACTGACACATATTCCAGGACAAAATCTACCAACGAAATACTTTTTACGAGGGTGTAAATGGGGCTTATCTTGTTATAAAGTCCCCGCCTGGTCTGTCACGATAAACTAAAAAAACTAAGTAACAAATTTTCATATATGGTGAAAAGTTACCAATAGGCAGAGTGAATAATGAGGATCTCTTTATATCCTCACGCCTTTCCACAAGAGACCCCGAAGGGGTAGGCAGAGGTGTATAGGTAATATCCACACACCCACATTCCGCCAGAGGTATATTAGGTGCCAACGTGACAGATGGCGAGTCCATCGCCGTTACTCAAGCACGACTATACATACCCCTTTGAATTACTTCTCAGATCTCTTTATAATAGGTATATAATTTGTTTAGGGTCCAACTAATTTGTTTGATATATGACGTCTATCTTTGTACAAAATACATTATCAAAGTTATTTTCTTTATCAAAGTGTTCTGCCTTGTCAGTAGCCAATACATATGTTGATACTTAGTGGACAACACCATAAAGTTCCCTAGACCCTTATCAAAACACACCATAGACTAACCATATTTAAGCGATACCAAATTGACTATTTAAATACCATTCAATAATAAGGGCACTATTGTTGCTTCATTAAAAAGTTTTACTTTTCAATAGCACCGTATCATAAACCCGTTTTTCCAATCCGATTGAACTATTAACGGTTAATTTAAATGCTCAATTGATCTCTATTACAGTTTCTAAAAGTTCGATATCGTATGAATGCAGCACTGTGATTAAATATTATTGATTGTTTATCTTGGACCGTATGCCCAGCGGGTTGAGTCGTAAAATAATTTGTTTCAATCTGTGTTCCTTCCACTTTGTTTTCATTCATTCGATCAGTCCTAGTTAGTGAGTAAAAACTCATGGTTGTCGAGAAGGTTTTCATTCGTTCGACTGCATTTTTGAGTGTTAGAATGTCAAGCGATATGTGAGAAATTTAAAGTAGCCAAGGGCTATTCGGGTTACCAAGTGATGTTGCGCTTTTTAGTTTTTCATTTTATTTGGATAACTTGATAACGAACGTTAGCAGTATTTTTTATCGTCACCATCACCAGTCCAACAGGATAAGCAGAGAGAATGTACAGCGCCAGTCCTTTATGTACGTACAGAAAGACCTCTTTCGCTTCATCCTCATTGCGAGTTTCGAGTACTTCTGACATTTCTATCCTTGAGTAGTCGATCGATTCGATCTAGGTATTCGGAACGTGGACTTCTCTCTCACGTGCACGCAGTATTGTGTTTTGTCAATCTTTCTTCAATCAACGTGAGACTACGTTACATAGTCAGTTCCTTCATACATGTTCGCTTATTTTATAAAATCATAACGTTAAAAGCCCTGTTGTGTGTTTGCAGTTCCGCTAGCAGGGACAGCCCTGAGCTCGGATGAATTTCAGCAAATTCAATAAAGCGTAGCCCTGGCCATCGATTCTACACCAGCTAACGTTAATTCCGTGCTCCCGTGGCATATTATTTACAATACTACAATGGATTTCATGTAATAACTCAATTATCACATAACCTCTATTCTATGTGTAACTGTTTCTTATTATCATGGTTATTCAGTCAATTTTATGATTACGGTGAAAGAAAACATCGCGAGGAAACCTGCATACGTCTGAGAAGCAATTCAAAGGTGTATGTATAGTCGTGCTTGAGTAACGGCGACGGACTCGCCATCTGTCACGTTGGCACCTAAAATATATCCCTGGCGGAAAGTGGGTGTATGGGTATTACCTATACACCTTCGATTCGTCAAATATAACTGTTGAGAATAGTTTGATGTATATAAATAATTGACATAACAAGATCTACTTTAACATGTTTCGAGAATTTTAAGTACCTACCTACATATTTCACCTAACAAAGCCAAGACAAAAGTATACCATATTTAAAATGTTTATAGTTTTTATTCCATTCAAAAAGTTCTGAAGTCTGTCAAAAGACATAGAAAAGAAAATTCATAACGGCCAGTACCTACCAACACTAGACGCGAACGAATTTCGAATAAAATCGTTTAACTCTACCTCTCTCGTAACATTAAACGAGTAATATTTGAAGGTACCAATAATCGATCAATAACATAAGCAAACACAATTTGTATTGAAATTATATTTGAACCGATATCGTTTCACAGCGATTACCAACACAATTCGATTAAATACACTCAAATCGACGCAAATCGAGTAATTAGTTGCCGAGTTTGTGTAACTTACGTTAATTCGAATGATTTAATCATTGGAATTACTTGAAATCGTGGCCTTAATTTAGAATTAATGAAATGTCGCGGCGTATTATGAACCGCACAACGATTTAACAAAAAAAAGCATAAAACTAAAGGACTCGTGGTCGCATTAGTTTGTGTCTAAAGTCTAAAGAATGCAGGTTCGAATCCCGGCGAGGTGAACCAATGTTTTTTTCTAAACTTAAGTACTGTGATTTATCACACCATGAGCGTTACAGCGAAGCAAAACATCGTAGCGAACCCTACATATCTTTGAGAAAAAAAAGGTCTGTATTAAAAACAAAAAATATTCATATTTTAGCGGAAGCCTACATCTTTACTGTGAATCTATGGTTGCTTTATGATAGGTGGTATTTGACGTCTTTAATAGTGAATTAGGCCCAACCACTAATCATGAATGGCCCTTAATATAACAATATAAAAAAAGAGGTGAGATAAAATAATCAGTTCCCACATTCGTCGGTGCATCACAAAAGACCCACTCCTCGCTCCAAAAGTGTTGTCCCGGTGACAATAATCGCGCCTCTGCTTGATAAAGCACCTCTTTGCTTAAATGCAAAAAAAAGTAAATTCTATTCGAAATTCGAATGCTCTTTTGATTTAATTTAACAAAAATGACGGTTTATTAAAAACTTAAATGGGTTTGATAGTTATCTAAGTTCAGTAATGGGATAAAAGCTATTGAACGTCTTATTATTCAAGGTCTCTCGTTATTTAACTCCGTCGCGGGGTAGGCAGAGATAATAAAGCACCATTCCACTCTAGATGTACATATTTCTTTCGTTTCAACCTCAATGATCTCAGTCTCTTTATTTGATCATCAGTAACTATTCTTTACTAAGTACCTTTGAAGAAAGTTTGAAGTACGAAGTAAAGTGAAATAAGTATTCTTCACTTTACTTCGTATATTCAATACAGTTGTCGTTGTGTGAGAAATAAATAAATTATCGTTATTCGATCTTATGTTTGTAATTGGAACGTGTTCTTCTTCTGCTTCGCTTTGTCAATCTTTCTTCCCCTGCCAGTCCCTCTCTGGGTAGGTGGAGAGAGCAGCGAGTCTCTAGACTCACAGATTCATTCACATTCATCAGTCTCTTCCTATATATCCACTGAGAAAAAATTCATCAAGTCAACGGAGGGACCGTTCCCCGCCTTTTCGAATTCTATCTAATATGTTCAAACTAACGTAAGATCTACTTACTCCAGTTGCTGGAACATATATGAATAACAATATATTTGTTCTGATTGCACCTTATTTGAGTCTTAACTCTTAGCACGACGCCATTATTTGCGCGGCATTTCGAAATGTCAAACTGACAGCTTCGTATTCAAAATTTCAATTTTGGAATATACTTTCCATAAGGCAAGCAAAGACATCTCATTCCTTTAAACTACTTGTGAAGGAACATTACCTAAATTCTCTGCAATAATTATAAATAAATATATTTGTATCGACATGTATATATATATATATATATATATATATATGTATGTGTGTGTGTATGTATATATATATATATGTATATAAATTTTATGTATTTAATTTCATTTAATAAGATCCGTACACCTCCAACTACCAAATTAATTATCTAAATATTAATGTATATATATATAATAAATAAATAAATAAATAAATTCCATCCAATGGTTGTCTGGAAGAGATCGCCGAGTGCGATAAGACCGCCAATTGTACTTTTTGCCTATGATGTACTATCTAAATTAAATATAGTGTACAATAAAGCATATAAATAAATAATAAATAAAATAAATACTTTCATTTATTTTTTTAATTTAATGTTGTGCATACGCATAATATCCTGCAAGGTCGGTGCAGTGCGGATGCGGCGGGATGCGCGGTGGGTGTACTAACACGGTAATGACACAATAATATAAATAGGATTAGGCAGATCAGGACCCCACGCGCGCAGACAGGACGCGCCAATACACCCACATTGGGCCGTGGTTGCCGATACACGGACATGAGATTTTTTTTTCAAAGGTTTTCTACAGTGAAAGCATAGTAGATTTATCTTTTCTTAAAGAAATACCTATTCGTTATAAGAAACGTATTTATTTTTAAAAAGTGTGCTGTGGGGGCCGAGTGGTTTGAGCAGTCGCCTGCAACACAAAGATTGCAAGTTCGAATCCCGACTGTACCAATGAGTTTTCTCAAATTATGTATAGTGATTACTCTCACCATGAGCTATACGGTGAAGGAAAAGAGAGGATACCTGTATACGTTTTAGAAGACATGCAATGGCGTGTCGTGCTTAACGGCGGTGAAATCTGTCATGTCTGGCATCTGTCACGTTGGCATATTGAATATATCTCTGGCGGAAAGTGTGTGGGTACTACCTACCTACATACCTCTGCCTACCCCTTCGGGAACCCTTGTAGGTAGGCAAGAAGATATATTTTCTTCATGCCGTCCTACAGTCCTAAAATCAAAGCATTTGTCCAGTCAAATGTCACCCATAGCGCACTATGCAGTGACGTCACATGCGGCATCGAATGCGCCCGCGCATCGTTTAGTCGATTCATTGCTCCATTAATGTCATTTATCCAGCCGACTGTACACGTGGGTCTCGCGAATTGAATTCATTGCCATTTTCCTTTAGCAAATATTATTATGTAATACAATGATTTGACAGAAATGTTACTTTAACTGTGAATATCTACATGTATTATATATTCCTGCATATAGATAATCACTATACATTTCAATCAAATTCTAATCAATATATGTATTATTATTATAATCTATCTATAATTAATATTTATAATCACTAGGATCGCATCACTCTTTCATCATGCACATATTGCAAATTGATGGAAATGAAGAACATGATCTTGTGCATTGCATGATAATCTATATATATTCGAACCCGCGACCTCAAGTTTCGCAGTCAGGAACTCTAACCACTAAACCTGACGGCCGACAATTTATTTTCGGCCGATTGTATTGTAGTATTTTTTTTATTTTTCGACATAAATATTCGATCAATATTAGTTCACTCGTTTTTCACAAGTGTATGTTAGCTGCAAAGTGCAGTCTAGCAATTTAGTAATCGAAATTAATTGATTTATATGCGTTGCGTCCTTTGCGCTATGTTGTCTCTGGACAGTACCACGACGAGCTCTGGCAATCATAATTCAAGAGTGCGAATAGGACAAACTTATAGACGTCATATATATCTGTCGCATTAAACATTTTGGACTTAAGGCCAATGGCATGTCATAGTGACGACCTTATATACTTCTACGTACCTATATGTTGCTTAAGGTGCGTAACAACATTTGGTAACGCGCGAGCTACCTATACCTCTAGTGTCGTCAGCGTATAAGCGGTTATTTGCCATCTTTTTATCATAAAATAAATTACAATAATATTAAAATGGGACGTGGGGAATACTTATTAAATTTCATATATTATTGAATTATCGAGGTATTGTTTGACAACAAAAACCTGTCAGGTGTAATAAATTGTTTTTTTATACCGAGTACGTCGTTACTCAAGCACAACTATACATACACCTTTGAATTTCTTCTCAGACGTATGCAGGTTTCCTCTCGATGTTTTCCTTCACCGTAAAGCTCGTGGTGTGACTAATCACTGTACTAAAGTGCAGAAAAAATCATTGGAATTGGGTTTACAATCTTTGTGTTGCAGGCAACTACTCGGCCACCACGGCTGTACTATTAAGTAACACTAAACATTATTGAGAGTACACAAAATTAATTAAAGTGGATGACAGGAGGTCAGAGGGGTGTGCAAGTACTTTTATACACATGTTATAAAGATTAGAAAAAAAAATAGAACAATTTAAATTTACGTGCTGTGACCGACTTGTTAGGGAGTAGTTAAAAAGTCCCTCACGGCTCTTTGTACCTACCTCTTTATTTAATATTCCAAACACGATCTGAACAACGATATACAAATAACTACATTCACATTTTTGTATCATTGCGTTGTAATCTGCATAATGACAGTTCGAATTATCAACTAGTATTAAACTCATGATCACAAGATAGAGCCGAGGTCGTGATCGCGGCGAATCTGTAGTAATGGCCGATAGATGTCGCTATAAATATATGCGCAGGCGCATATTGAGACATGCGCCCTGTGATTACAGCGGCGCTATACGTATGCTAATAGGAAAGTGTTAGATCTGGTTTAATTGGAGCTTTATTGCTTTCGATTGGAGTTTTCTAACCATTTATTATGCTTGGATATTGTATTGGTTCACGTTTTGTTCTTATATCTACTCCAAAAGGCATTCTTCTCATGTCTTCGTATGCTGTGTTCCATCAATTTAATTAAAGTTATAATCATCGCGCGTTATCTAGCATGAGATAGGATGAGGAAATGGACCGCCAGTTCTGTAGAATTACAGAACTCTTTCAATTTACCCACATCTCTCTTCATACATGCTTGCCGGTTTCGAGTACATTTTACGTTCCCATCCTCAAGTGTCTGACGATTTGATCTAGGTAGCTGGAACGTGGTGTTCTTCTGTCTCTTCTTCGAGACACTATCGCATTGTTTTAGCACACTTCCCACACGTCCATCACATCGTAACACGCCTTTCTTCATCTTTACATTCACAACCTCATACACAAGTTACTTACGAATCACTACATTGCGGACTCGATGTAAAATCGGTTCGCCTCCATATAATTATGCTCGTTTAATAAAATAGTAGGTGAGTTGAGATTTTCTACAGAGTACGGTACAGTACAGTACAGCGGTACAGTACAGTACAGCGGTACAGTACAGTACAGCGGAGTTCTATGAAAAAAGAGCTACAAGGGGTTTTTGTTGTCAGCTGGCGAGCGGCGGTGGGGGAGGGCGCGGCTTGTTCTGCTACCACTGCCCGCCGAGTCTGCCTCCTCACCAGCATCGCCTACCAACCCTGGAGTACCCCTTCAGTGCCTCGCATCCATGTAAGTATCTAAAAAAATAAATTTGGTTTGAAACCGCGGAAAATTTTGAATTCATAGTATTGTGTTTTCTGGGAGTTTCCGTGGAATAGTAATATATAATAATAATATATCCTCTCGCCTTCCCACAAGGGTCCTCGAAGGGGTAGGCAGAGGTGTATCGGTAGTACCCACACACCCACTTTCCGCCAGAGGTAAAATAGGTTAATATATCCTATAATGTTACTCCAGTTAATTATCTTACCTATCTCTGTGCAGAACTTCATCCAATTCCGTTCAGTTCTAGAGCGACAAGAATGGTCTCGTCATTGCTCGGCTAAGTAGCAATGTTGGAATTTAGTGCCTGAAACTAAAGTCCCGACAAGAAAATAAAATAAAACTGCAGTCGGTTAAAAACGAAAGCACCACAACATCGTAAATTAAGAGAGGTAGGGCATAACGGATTCTCCGTTCGAATTAGGAGCTGCCCGACTGGGGCAGGACCTCCACCTTATAGAAGTCCGTAGCCAAATAACACAATTTATTGTGTTGTGTTCCTACGTGGTGAATAAGGTTTCCAGTAATGAGCTCATTGGGGAGGGGGGAGGATTATTATATTGTGTTGGCAACCGAGGGATTAGACCTATTATGTTGCCAACACAGTATAACTCTCTGAACACAGAGTGGCAGCGCGCAAGTGATACTTCGGTATCGTGAGCGTAAATAGGCTACGGTAACCGTTTCCCATCAGGTGGGCCGTATGCTTGTTTGCCACTCTTGTTGTATAAAAAAAAAAACGTCCAGTTTATAAGTGGCTTGTTAGTAAATTAACTTGTAAGTAGAATTGCCTTTACCTTTACGGTTTCAAGGCAAAGTGGTCTTTAGGGGTGAAATGATACCCTATATCCGCCGAGATACACATATTTAGGTGCCATCGTGACAACTGATCAGTCTTTCATCGTCTCTCAGACACGTACCAAAAACAATACCTTTGTGACTACCTTGATACGTACCTATGCAGATTTCCTCACGATGTTTTCATTCAATATTCAATTCGCTCTATACTCTCTGCCTACCCCGTTATGGACTCAGCGCGATGATGTATGCATTCAACGTAAGTCGTTGCATGTAAATCGATGTACACTGTTTACTTTTTTAGTTCTTTTACTCTCATTGCTATAGACCACATAGGCTCGGACCTGCAAACCTTGTGGTGGCTTTAGCCACTCGGCCATTGCGGTGTAATTCATGCATAATGTTAATTTAAAGCAAATCTGCATTATAGTAGCTTGTTGCCGAAGTCGTCAGTTCCCTCATCGGTTGGGAAACTTCACCAAACAAGTTTAGACCTTAGCCGGCCTCATCTAATATCATTATCGTCTGTTAAACCTCTTGTCTTGTTGCGATTGGAAACTCGATTCCAACGGTAACTCGATTTCTATTCGATTTTAATTATCGATATCATTTTCTCAAACCCGATGAAATTTATTTTCGGATTTGTGTCGATTTAAGCAATTGGGCAAGAAATATAGGTAATAATTATTATTTATTGACTAACAACATTTTTTGACAATTATGAATGGGAACGTTAAGTGTACTCGAAATAGGCGAATATGTATGAAGAACCTAGTGAATCTAGATAAAGAGAAAGAGGGATGTAAGTCTAGAGAGAACTGGTACTCTACTCTCTCTGCCTGCCCCGTTAGGGACTCGTCGTGATGATATGTAGGTGTATTTAAGTTAAATCATTTTTGTTTAGTTAACGGCAAGTTGTAAAGATAAGAGCCGTGGTGATGGTGGTTGGTGGCAAGTGGTTCGAGTAGTTGCCTGCAACACAAAGATTGCAAATTCGAATCCCGACTGTACCAATGAGTTTTTCTGAGTTTGAGTACCTACAGTGATTAGTCACACCACGAGCTTTACGGTGAAGGAAAACATCGAGGGGAAACCCGCATACGCTCGAGAAGAAATTCAAAGGCGTTATAGTCGTGCTTGAGTAACTCTCGCCGTCTGTCACGTGTGCACCAAAAATGTATCTCAGGCGGGTATGTGGGTACTACCAATGTACCTACGTCTGTCTCCCTCTTCAAGGACACTTGTAGGTAGGCGTGATGATATATACTCCTATAGAACAATGAATGTAAAGAAGCATCGACTATTTATACAAAATAAATTGCTTAAAATTTCAACTTCAAAATGAATAACAGGTTCATATTAAATGACGTTACCTCGACGATGAATGTTGAGTGTAATCGCTTTAAGGCAATGCATTGAGCCGTAGGCGGGCGGGTTACGAAAATACCTCAAAAGGCTAAAATCAGTTTCTTTCGAGTTATTCCAAGTGAATCGCGTGAGGGGTGGTAATGTGCTAATGAATAGAGAAGGCAGGGTGTCGCGGGGCGAAGGGTGGGTAGGAGGGGTGAGCGGGGCCGGGAGGGGGTGCCGTCGGTGGGCGTTGCTCCCCGGGGATTGGTCGCCGCCGGCGCCATCTATTATTCATAAAATAGTTTTTGAGTCGCGCCGCCGGTCGCCTTAACTCGGTTACATTGGATAACTTAATAAGGATCATGTCACTTTTGATTAGTCCCAACGCGGCTCGCTTTTTTACTTTAAACGTGTAACAGCGATCAAAGGCTCGCTCTAATTCACTTACCCGACTGGCCTTATTTCATTTGGGCCGTCGAAAATGACAGCCCGCCCCGGCTGCGTAATTGCGTAAATGAATAAATTTTTAAAATCTATTAACGAATTGCGGGGGCGGGGGGGGGGAGGGGGTCACGCGCCCCCTTCCCCTATTTGCGGGGGGTACTGTTAAAGTTTTAAAAAGCAAAGCGGTCGGCGGCTAGTGGATAAAAAAGCGGCTTAAGCGAATCTATTAAAAATGTATAAAGCAATTTCCAGCGTTCTGTCGGAACTCGGCGGGGGGCTCATTAGCACGCAATCACAACGCTCCGCCGCGATGTCTGGTAGCCTTTATTAATCTATGTGTTAAGGGTGCGTTCACACTGTCTCACTGACACTCTCCTTAATTATCTCTCAGGTATTTAATCAGACGGATTTAACGTTAAGCGCGTGTCAGCCGTCTCATAAAACAACATTCAGTTGGATTATATACAAATATATAGAGAGACTTAATCCTTACTTAATATTATAAATGTGAATGTAAGTTTGTTTGTTACTCTTTCACGTAAAAACCACTTAACCGATCATCATGAAACATTGTACACATATTTTTGGAGGTATTAGAAGTAACATAGGATAATTTTTAATTAAAAAGAAATCATTTTTACGAAAGATAAAAAAGCCGTCCACGCCGACGAAGTCGCGGGCACGGCTAGTTACTATATAGGTACCTACACGTATGCTAACTAGATTTCTTGGTTAAAGATTTACATTTACGGTATATCAGGGACCCCGTAGAACCACACAGTGTACTACATTTTCGACATAAATGATCAATTTGACCGAAATGAGTGAATACCAAAACGATGGGACCATGAATACCCGAAAGCGCATGTATACCCGTTAAAAGGTTGCAGGTTCCAACTACCAAGATCAAATTGATCGGGTACTCGAGTATGGGAACGACAAGAGTACTCGAAACCGACCAGCATGTTTGTAGAGAGAGGTATGTAAGTCTAGAGAGAACTGGCGAGAACTCTATTCTCTCTGCCTACGCCGTTAGGGACTCCGCGTGTTGATATGTATCTATGTACTACGTAGTATGTAGAACTACTCTGTCGTCTGAGCGGAATAGGATGAAATTCAGCACGAAGGCAGATTATTAGCTGCATTGACACAAGCTATACTTTACATTACATTAACATTTACTTTACATTAAATTAAATTAAATTAAATTATTTGCAGAGAAACCTGCGGGGCGCAGCAAATTGTAATATATTATTTTAACGGATTTCTAATTACCATAAAAATGTATCTTAAGCATGTTATTAAGTAAGTAATTAAGTAATTATGCATTTGGTTTTCACACTGTTGTACATATATGTAATACATAAAAATGTCAAAATCGTAAAAGTAAAAGAAAAAAATTTTAGATTGTCTATGTAACAATAAGAAATCTTTTAACGCCCGGTATCTAGAGCTAGTTAATCCCACCGGTTTCGTCCAACTTTTTCCGGTGCACTCAAGCTCAGACCGGACCACTTCCGCCGGATGTGGAATACTTTTTAATTTCCGCCCTCGAGGGATTTTTCTACGGCCATGATGGGAACTTAATAATTAACATCCAATTAATGAAAATATTCATCTTTTACAATCTGGATTAAAAATATTATGTTTTTTGTATATTTTTTATATATTTTGATAACCACGTTTTTGCATTATTCTACTGCCGCAGTAGGAAGGGTTATTTCAATAGCTACCCTCAAGTATGTAAACGTCAAGATTGATCGAAACCTGCATGCGTGTATGGAGATACGAATGTGGATGAAGCGAAAGAGAAGTCTACTGAGAACTGGCACTCAACCTTCTCTGTTTACCCCGTGACAGAATCGGAATAAGGAACAAGGATATGTATATATCCCAGGAAAACTTTATTAAAATATTCTTTGAGCACGGATGATAATATAATGAAACCAGCTTTACGGTGAAGGCAAACGTCGTAAAAACACCTGCATACGCTTGAAGTGGTTGCGAAATGATTGCAAAGTCGTGCTTTGCAAACGGCACAAGCTCACCATCTGTCACGTTGACAGATGTCTGTCTCTTAGGGAAACCTTGTGGAAGAGTGTGAACAACCGCCGTGTTCACCAAACCATCGGGATTAGAACATCATTTAAAGATACATAGCAAAAATCTTTATATCCCTACTGATATTATTAATCTGAAAGTAACTCTGTCTGTCTGTTACCTTTTCACGCCTAAACTACTGAATCGATTTAAATGAAATTTGGTACAGAGATAGCCTAGAGCTTGAGGAAGGACATAGGCTACTTTTAAATGCGAATAAGGGTTGTAAGGGGTTGCAATAGGGGATGAAAGTTTGTATGGAAGTTACGTCATTTTTGAAGCTAGAAGCTTGAAACTTATTTTTTAGTATTATTATACATATAAATTAATATTGCATTCTAAGTTTGTAAAAAAAATACATTTTATTTAGAAAAAAAATTATGCTGCTTAAAATCACTTTTCCGCGCGGACGAAGTCGCGGGCACAGCTAGTATGTACATATATTTCTTCTGTGCGTGTGTGCTAGTATTGTATATATTGTCTATTGATTGTTACTCTAAGGCACCAAATAAAGCTTATGCTATGGTCAGACAACGACTAATACTTATTTAGTTACATATATACAGAACTAGCTGTCCCGCCCAGCTTCGCCCGGGTGAAAAAAAAAACATTTTTCATATACCTAACGCCCCCGCGTTCGACCTTGCGGGTGGAGTTTCATAAAACCCGTTCTTGGCTGACCTCTACAACGTGTAAGGAATACTCCTACAAAATTTCAAGTCAATCGGCCTTATAGTTCCTGAGATTTCGTGATGAGGGAGTTCACAAATGGGATCTCCTATATATATATACATATATATATACAGATTATAATATATATATATATATATATATATATAGATTACATCTTCTCAGGCCTAGGTAGAAATGCCCATGCCAATCGCATAAATATCTGCTTCATCGGGAATCGAACCTAAAGCTTCGCAGTCAGTAGCTCTGACCACTAGACCGTAAAGATGCAGTGGTAACCCAAGTCCATTGCTTCAAGTCTCTTTGAATCAAAACCGAACAACACATTTAAGACCTTAACAATTACATGTTAAGTTCGAAATCACGTCATGGGCAACCATATCCCAGGCACATAGTACATAAAATGTGCGGCGTAACGATATTAGATCGAATCCGCAATTAAGAGATTCGCAAATCATCTGGCGTGAATGAGGGCGTGATTGTAAAGATGAAGAAAGGCATGTTACGTTGGTTTGGACACATAGAAAGGATGAGTGAAGAAAAATTGACGAAACAGATATACAAAGTAAAAGTGTGTGCAAGAAGAGGCAGAGGAAGGCCACGTTCCAACTACCTGGATCAAATAGATCGGACTCTGAAGGACGGGAACGTTAAGAGTACTCGACACCGACGAGCATGTATTAAGAGACTGATTAATGTGGACGAAGCGAAAGAGGTATGTAAGTCTAGAGAGAACTGGCGCTCTATACTCTTTGCCTACCCCGCTAGGGACTTGGCGTGATGATATGTATGTATGTATGTAGTACATAAACCAAATTATTTCGAAGAGTGGATCGCTCGGCACAAATTGGTCCAATTAAATCGCTCCATTAGTCCGCTTTGCTCGGACAAAACTGAGAATCAAGTTAATTATTTAACATGCGCTTTTTAATATTGGCAGCACTAATTGCTTTTGATGTGACGTCACTTCGTAGCGTCGTTTGCTTTCATATAGGCAGTGTCGGATTAAGTCAGCGAGAGGCCTGTAGCAAATTCCATCAAGCGGCCCTTTCATTGTTTTATGTTAGCAAGTATGGTATTAAACAGATAAAAAAAGCCTTGATATTTCGTGCCCCGTGCATTTAAGGGCCCACGCATTAAGACTTTTCGACCGGTAATATATATATGTGGGATAGATTTAAGTTTGTTTTCTTTTTGTATTACGGAACTTATTAGCGTTTTAGATTAAAATTTAAAAAGAAAAAAGGTTATGTCACTTGTCACTTCTTGATCTCGGAACGTAGGTACGATGTAATAACGGCTTACTATTTTTAATTTAAAATAAAGTATAAACACAGTTAATACGCGAGTGTTTTGATTACTATCCCCACATATATGTATTTATAATGCACGGGGCCCGTAGCATTTTTGCTATTCTTACTACGTGGCTAATCCGTCTCTGTTATACATTTTTGTACTTATTTTTCACTCACAATTAATTTCACTATGAATGACTACTTAGATCGAAAGAGAAGAATGTTCGACTAGTAGGTATATTTCTGCCTCTTTCGCACTCATAAGGCCTGAACTCTCCATCAAGTATGTAATTAATTTGCTCTGCTCCCTTTCTCGGCATTTTTTCACTCAATAAATGCTAGAGACTATTGAAAAAATAAAGCAAGATCATTCTGCAACAATTTACCCCAATATTGGAGTACGAAGACAAATAATACAGGCTATTAGGGACAATATTCACTAGTGATGTATCAAATGACATTATCACGGATAATAGAAATGTTGAGGGTGGCACGACATTAACATTTGTCATTGAATCTATTGCGTCACTGTAGGGTGGTCTAAAATTTATCGGGATAAACATTTACTGGAATATTATAACAAGAATTAATACTAAAAATAAAATGCTTTATTTTATTTTATTTTAGTAATAATATTTAACAACAATAATAGTTTATCTTCAAACAGATTTCTTATCTTATCGTTAGTCCTGCTCCTTCTTAACATAAGCCCGTGTTTTATATTTACTTACATGATATTTTCCACTAAAGTAATTGAACCAATTTTTGAAAGTATAAGCAGGGTGTCTATAAATGAAATAAGGCGTAATTAAAGGAAGCAAATAAAAGTAAAAAAAAAACATTAAGATTCAACAAATTGTTGACCTTATATTCGCAGATAAACACCTGTAACCATAAAGAAACACATACAGAATCGAAAAACGTATGAATCCTTTATTCAATATTTTTGAAAAAAACTATGTATATCATCAACAAATTACAGAAAACAAAATTAAGATCATATCTTTTTATTTTAAAGTTGTTTTTTAATTAACAATTCTAAATATTTTTTGTTAAAATAAGAAATTATAATATTACTTTTAAGTATGATATATCTTTTCAACCTGTCCTACAAGAGTACAAAACTATATCGAACCCAACAATACGGTGTCTCCACCTCATCAATTTCCAGGGACACGAGGACCCAGATTGTAAAAACGGTAGGGCGGCGATTTAGCACTCTGCGTGTAATGGCCCGCCGCTTCCGGGGGCTGTCCTGGGTTCGTACAATGCATGGTGGCATTATTGATATCTTTTTGTTTGTGCATTAACTTTATGTAGATAACTTGAGACTGATTCCAGATTTACTTCAAAAGTCTACTGAAATCACTGATTTGACGTAGTTATTGCAATTTAAAGTAAAATCAATATTTCCTTCGATCTCCGGAAATAAATTAAGGTACCGCCATCTCTCAAGGACGACTTGCGTATACGTCTTTAAACTTCTTCTCAGACGAAGAAGGCACAAGAAGACACACTCATTTTACCGTAGATATATTGAGCCGTGGTGGCCGAGTGGTTCGAGCAGTTGCCTGCGACGCAAAGGTCGCAAGTTCGAATCCCGACTGTACCAATGAGTTTTTCTGAACTTAAGTACAGTGATTAGTCACACCACGAGCTTTACGGTGAAGGAAAACATCGAGAGGAAACCTGCATACGTCTGAGCAGAAATTCAAATGCGTATGTATAGTCGTGCTTGAGTAACGGCGATGGACTCGCCATCTGTCACGTTGGCACCTAATATACCTCTGGCGGAAAGTGGGTGTGTGAGTATTACCTATACACCTCTGCCTACCCCTTCGGGGACCCTTGTGGAAGGCGTGAGGATATATTATTATATATTAAGGTGCTAACCTAACAGTGTTTGCAAGTTTCCTCACGATTATCATGGGACCAATTGCCTAAAAAAACTTTACTTTGTATACATCCTCACGCCTTCCTACAAGGATCCCCGAAGGAGTAGGCAGAGGTGTATAGGTAATACCCACACACCCACTTTCCGCCAGAGGTATATTAGGTGCCAACGTGACAGATGGCGAGTCCATCGCCGTTACTCCAGCACGACTATAGATACGCTTTTGAATTTCTTCTCAGACGTATGCAGGTTTCCTCTCGATGTTTTCCCTCACCGTTAAGCTCGTGGTGTGACTAATCACTGTACTTAAGTTCAGAAAAACTCATTGGTACAGTCGGTATTCGAACTTGCGACCTTTGCGTCGCAGGCAACTGCTCGAACCACTCGGCCTCCACGGCTGTGTACTTTACTTTGTACTTAAAAATATATTGGTACCGACGTTAAGCATGTAAGTCCACATTGGAACAAATCGTTCGACACTCGTTATTTATCCGACACGTTCGATTAACGTCCATGCGATTGGGGCGCCTGTACCAGCAGCACCATCATTTTCTTTGATCACCCATGAAGAACCCGCCATACTGGTACAAATCACCAAGTATTTTCACCATCATCACCATCACGTCACCATCTCCCGGTCTATCATGCTTAAGATGCATCTATCGTGTAATTATTTGTTTCAGACACGAGCTATTCATACCATCCTGCGATACACGATGACACATTCGTGCGAAGAAAACAGAGGCGGAACCGCACCACGTTCACACTGCAACAGGTAAGATTATTTATACTAATATTATAAAGAGGAAAGATTTGTATATAAGTATGTTTGTAAGGAATTGGCAGAAAAAGAACTGGGCCGATTTTAAAGATTCTTTCACCATTTGAATGCATGATCACTGATTAATATAGGCTATTTTAATTGCAAGAAAAAAAATTACGCCTAAATGTTTAAAAAACAAATGTCCACCCGTCCGAAGCCGGGATGGGCCGCTAGTTAATAATAATAATAATAATATATCCTCACGCCTTCCCACAAGGGTCCCCGAAGGGGTAGGCAGAGGTGTATAGGTAATACCCGCACACCCACTTTCCGCCAGAGGTATATTAGGTGCCAACGTGACGGATGGCGAATCCATCGCCGTTACTCCAGCACGACTATAGATACGCTTTTGAATTTCTTCTCAGACGTATGCAGGTTTCCTCTCGATGTTTTCCCTCACCGTTAAGCTCGTGGTGTGACTAATCACTGTACTGTAGTTAATAATTTAGTAATTACCAACTAGTTTTTTCACTGGCCAATTAACACAATAACTCCCTCAATTTCATTTAAATCCATTCTTTTTTTAATGCAGTTTTAATGAAATAGTTGCATACATTGCAAACTTTGTCATCCTACCATTATTATAAATGCGAAAGTTTGTGAGTTAGTTTGTTACTTAATCACGCCAGAACGGCTGAACCGAATCGAATGAAATCTGGCACAGACATAGATTAATCCCGACATTCTGGATTAACACATATTTTATACAAGAAAAAACTATCAACAAATTCAAATATTACGCGGGTACAACCTCGAGGCAGAAATAATATTTGTAAGATTTGTATGTTACGCCCCGTGTCCCCGTCGGGGATAGCATACGAGTCCTTACTCCTTGTTATATTGTTATATCGTAGATTCGCCTGAAATATATAAGTGCCAACGTTACAGATGGAGAGTCTATCGCCTTTTCGCAAGCTCTATACGGCTTTTAATTTCTTCTCAAACATTTCGTTATTTCCCGTCACCATGGCTTAATTAATCGCTTTGCTTAAATTCAGAAACACTCATTGGAACAGTCGGATTCGAATTTGCAATCTTTGCGTTTCAGGCGACAATTCTCGAACCACTCGGTCATCACGGTTTTTTATCTACAATTAGAATAATAATAAAATATAATAAAATACTAAACTTCACTAGTTCACTAAAATTACATTGTATTGCCAGTTGGAAGAGCTGGAGACTGCGTTCGCTCAGACACACTACCCGGATGTGTTCACACGAGAGGACCTGGCGCTCAAGATCAATCTCACTGAAGCGAGGGTACAGGTAAGGCATTAAACTAAGCGCTTATCAGTCGCAGTTTATTTGAGTCCATAGTCGCTTTTTTTATTCCGTATGTAAAGTAACAAGAAATAAATCGCATGATCAGAAACGATTCTGATTGAGTCCGACCATTATTTTAAGAACAAGTTGGACTGGACATAAGAAAAAAAATAGAGGCCGTGGTGGCCGAGTGTTTCGAGCCTGCGACACAAAGATCGCAAGTTCGAATCCCGCCTGTACTAATGAGTTTTTCTTAACTTATGTACAGTGATTAGTCATACCACGAGCTTTACGGCGAAGGAAAACATCGAGAGGAAACCTGCATACGTCTGAGAAGCAATTCAAAGGCGTATGTATAGTCGTGCTTGAGTAACGGCGACGGACTCACCATCTGTCAATCTGTCACGTTGGCACCTTAAATATATCTCTGGCGGATAGTGGGTGTGTGAATAATAATAATAATTCATTTTAATTCAGGCAACACATTAAAATAGATGTTACAATTTAAAGGGCCCATATACCTAATATATACCTTATCCTCAAATATATAGCGATATTACATAAATACCTTACAGACTAGCACATATATCATAATAACAATATCACTTCCTCGAGTGTTCGTGTGGCACTTGTCCGCGGAAGCCACGGAACACCACGCCCTGGGGCCAAAAGTCTTCGTCCTATACACCTCAGCCTACCCCTTCGGGGACCCTTGTGGGACGGCGTGACGATGTTTTTTGCCCAGTGGTATGCTGGTTCGATGATCAAAATACCTATATGAAAAAATGGAGTCTCTCCTACTGCTTCTTGTAAACATTACACCAATCTCTTGTGACTCATAATATCAATTTTGTTTCATCACTCAACAATCTTAAGAGCAATTTTTGCAATAAAAATGATCCTGTATGAGCTTCCCTTATGGCGTTTTACGCAATAAAGATATCTTTTACGATGTTCGATGTTGTACAGCGTATGTATATGTTTATCAAAGGTGGCAGGTTACGAGCAGGGCACTAAATTGTCAACTTTACTGTGTATGTTGTATCGGAATGGAGAAGTTTGCAATATGAAAAATATTTTGGATTTATTGCCATCCATCTTGTGTGATTTTATTTGTAGTCCAAGACTAATATTGCAAAGAGACTGTTTGTACGTTCGTATAACGCTAATTTTATCTAGCTTGTTGAAAGTTCAAGTGATTAAGAAATTTTGATTATATTGGAATTGGGAGAATAGAAGAGGAAAGATGATAGGCCACCTAATAACACACGATAGCTTCTTTAGAAACATCTTAGAAGGAAAGGTAGAAGGGAAGAGAGGAAGACCAAGATTAACATACATGGGTCAGATAAAAGAAAAAGTGTATCTCATGACGTATAGGGAGGTCAAGGAGGTTGCGCTGGACAGAAGCGAATGGAAGGGACTGCATCAGAGACGCCGACAAGAGTTCAGCTCTTAAATTTGTGATGATGATGATTGGGAAGTAGCTTAACTTAACTATATATATATATATATAACTTCTTGTCTTTTTTATCAATCATTTTTTAATACATGACATTCTCTCACAAGAGTTCCCGAAGGGGTAGGCAGAGTTGTATAAGTAGTGTGAGTAGTGGACTAGAGATATATATATACTTTAATTACCAACATGCCAGATACACATACGCCTTGAATTCCTTCTCAAACGTATGCAGGTTTCCTCTCAATGTTTTCCTTCACCGCAATATTATATCCGGTTTATATATAATTATATAGTTATTTGGTAATATCGAGATCGAAAGTGAGTATCGTTTTCATGCACTCTACAACTCTGCCTTTAGGTATTCACACGTAAAACCTTAATATCATTCTTATTTATAATTCAAAACAATATCTTACATTATTAGTATTATATGTTTCTTTATATATATATCCTCACGCCTTCCCACAAGGGTCCCCGAAGGGGTAGGCAGAGGTGTATAGGTAATACTCACACACCCACTTTCCGCCAGAGGTATATTAGGTGCTAACGTGACAGATGGCGAGTCCATCGCCGTTACTCAAGCACGGCTATATATATACTTTATATAGATACAATTAAATAATTACAATTATTATTAGTGAAACTAAAACTAAAAACCTTAAAAAATATAATATAATAACTAAAATATATTATTAAAAGGAGTCCCTTACATTGCAATACAGTCCATCTCAGCACTCGTTAGCGCACTCTCCCTCCCTCCCTGACTGGAACTGCCAATATCTCTCGACATGCCCACGAAAAGCAATTAGTTAAATAACCACCGACTTCTATAACGTTCAGATCAAACTACGCTAAACGTCAAACGTCCCCGAACAAGTAGAATGTGTACAAGTCATAACCCGCTTCCACGTAAGACAATATCCAATTTGGAAGCCAGTCGATTCCATCCACTCCCATTAGTTAACTACCGTCCATTGTCAAAATCCACTCTATTTCGTTGCCAAAACCACCAAAACAGTTGAGGACTGAACAGTTACATGACCAAGCTACTGAGGTCTTTGGTTTCGTTGCGTTTATCCGGATTTTATGGTTGAGAGGGGTCCAGTTTGGCTGGTGGTCTGTAACGCGTTTAAGTCGCTCATCTCAGAATGGCATTATGGTATGTTCTCTCCCCCCTCACCCCTCTCACACCTCACGGCACGTGCTGTAGAGATTAAGGGGTGTCACACGAACAGTCGCATTTCGCTAATTCAAAGGCTCGAATTTCAATATCCTAAGTTCGTTTTGATTCAATTTGTTGTAAGATCTTTATTAGGCTCTTTGTGCGCAACCGCCTGGATATTGGCGGTTCGAATGCTATTGATGTTAATTCATTGAATATCTTCATATGAATTATTAACTGAATATTTTTCGATTCGCTTTTTTGGTGGATATTCATGCTGTTATAAGATAGTCTTGTTCCAACCTTGTTGTGGTTGAGACCTCTAATGACGAGAAAAGCATCTAATCAGTTCAACTGTATTATAAGAATGGTCATTTCAAAAACATAAAATTAAATCTATTCCTAGAAACGTTTCGTTACTTAAGTACCTACATTGTAGGCTTTTAATTCTAATTGTACAAGTCCCAAAGAGTCCCATGAGAACTAGATAATGACTTAAAGAAGTGTGTAAATAAAAACGAACTTCGAAAACAACAAAAAAGACATTCAACAAAGAATAAGGTATAAATAATCGGCTATCAGACTGTTGTGAAGTTCTTGTTGTCTTTGCGAAAACTGAAAGAACTTTCATAGACCTGGCAACCCTAAAAGAGCTTAGTAATATAATTGAGTCGGCTTTCAATTTGATTCACATCCTCGTCGGCGTCGGCGATAATTCGCCCGAAAAATATAAAAAGGACTGACCAGCTGTCGGCCATATTGGATTACTCGCGGCGTGGCGCGAGTCGCGGCTACGTGTCTAATGCTATCGAATTTTCTACAGACTCATACGGAAAATCTCACTATTAGTTCAATTCATATGGAATTTGTTTACTTTCCAACCGAGTGATTACGAGAGAACTTTCAGATGTTGCACAATATATATTTATTAAATCTTTTACGTGTTTTAACTGGTTGAATTAAAAAGCGAATATTCACGTATACTTACATGAAGGATATCCACCCAGTGTGTAGAAATCACACATTACCATTAATATAAGCACGGTTAGGCTTAAGATTTAAGTGTGAATTTATCTAAAACATTCGAAGGGTTTTCATTAAGCCTTTTACTGGATACGTCTGCCTTGCAAATAAAATTCGCATTTTACACTCTTCTCTTTTCTTAACGAACGATTCTTCATTGAAATAAGCATCAAATGTCACTTTCTGAGGCTGCTCGCAAACCTGCAATGTTTTGACGAACAAAAAAGGCAGCCATGACGGTTGGCTCATCATACTCTTCGAAACACGGAGTGTGGCTGGATGCCATACGTGCTAACGCGGTTTTTAAAGTAGCAACACACTGCACGTCTCGAAACCAGTTCACAGATTATAATAAGGTCTTTTAAAATCCATACCTACCTACGCGAACCCTCACAATGTAGTCAGAGTGACTAAAACGCCAGTTTCTTTTAAACCTACAGACCTCTACCTCAAACATGATCGCCGCTTTCGAGTACCCACCCTTGATGCTCCCATATAAACTCCTTTGTTTAATCCTGACCCCTTATTTTGACAACACTTCTTAATGTTAACACCAATTAAACTCAAACAAATGATTTGATTGCCGATGACGACGTGAAGAGCCCTGGAGCCGAGCTAAAACAATAGGGCTGTCAACTACGCAGGCGCTTACACGATGCCACTTGAACTGTAGCGACGGACATAAGTGTATGACAAGAGGGAGAGTTTGAGAATTTTTATTCACGAAACAATAATATATACATATAACTAGCTGTACCCGCGACTTCGTCGGCGTGGACGGCTTTTTTACCAAAGGTCAATTAAAGAATATGTGTACAAAGTTTCATGATGATCGGTTAAGTAGTTTGTACGTGAAAGCGTAACAAATAAACTTACATTCACATTTATAATATTAGTAAGGATCTAATTGTACGGGCTAATGACTGTTGAAAGAAAAACTAGTCTGGGGTGTCTAGCAACGAACACTTTATCTTTTATTTTTTGCCTGCCAGTCCATCTGTATGTTTGTACACGTATCACGCAAAAATTTTTCACTCATCTTAAAATATGGGCTCCATTTTACTGCAAGATAATACGATGCGATAGGCGGCGCTTTGAACGTGTTTAAATTTTATTATTTACACCGACGCGAAGCTGGGCGGGGCCACTAGAATAGCATCGTTACTACTTACTTTCAAAATATTAGATTTTAGTCTAGACTCAAGGCTATATAGTTAGGACTCACAGGGCCAATAGTGATAGCCGCGTAATCAGTGGTCGTGTCTGCAAAGCTGAAGGTAACGGTTTCGATCTCTTCGAAGTACACTTAATGTAGATACCTACATATGTATTTGTTATGAACACGTGGACCTATTTGTCAGTACCTAAGTATTCGATGTATATATTCAAGCCTTCCCAAAAGGGCAAGAAGCAGTGTATCGTAGAACCCACACATCCACTACACATCACGTTTCTCAATATACATACATACATACATATGTCTTTGATATTCATCTTATGCATGTTTCCTCTCTGTTTTCCATCACCGTAAAGCTCGTGGTGTGACTAAACCATGTTTTAACCATAAGTTCAGGAAGAAATATTGGTATCGGAATTCAAACTTGCAGTTTTGGTGTTGTAACGACTACTCGAACTACACGGTTACAACGGCTTTTACTATTGTTTGTATTTGTGTGTGCGAACTAATATTCCCTTTTTTCTTATCAAGGGGTAACTTAATTACTGTTTGTGATGAAGTTCGCGATAATTGGCACTTGATATTGTTTTGTTTTAAGTGCTATTCGATTTGTAACGGCCATCGTTATAGTTTGCCTGGAAGGTTTGTTCAGACCGGTTTTTTTCAATCTAATTTGTCGTAAAGAAATAATGAATTATGGTTAGTAAAAATAATAAATACTAATATACCTCTGGCGGAAAGTGGGTGTGTGGGTATTACCTATACACCTCTGCCTACCCCTTCGGGGACCCTTGTGGGAAGGCGTGAGGATATATGTATTTTATTATAAAAATAATAATATATCGTCACGCCTTCCCACAAGGGTCACGTTGTACATAAATGAATCCCATGATTTCGTATTATATTATTTATAGATATTCTATTGTTCTACTGATTTTACGGTGAAGACAAAATCGAGAGGGGTCTTGCAAACCAGAAGAAATTCGTTGTAATGTATTCACCGTTAAACTCGTGGCGTACATAATTCCAGAAATCTCGTTGGCTTAACCAACACGGTTCATTAAAAGATACTTTATTGAAGTCGGAAAATAGTTTCAGCAGAAAAACTACGTATCATATTTACATATTTACGTCTTTATAGATGAACCCTTCATAGTAATGAAATATAGCAAAAAACTATCAGCCACAATGGTTGAATAAACAATAATAAAAACAGGAGCTGGCAACACAGTATGCCTGGCCAATTACAGTCCCCCGAGGTGGTAACCCTATCGGCGTGTGACAGATGCTAACGACGACGCGTATTGAACATAGTCTAACATGAGTAGGGTGACATTAAGTTGGGATATTATCAGCGTTTCGACAGCAGTTTTGAATTGGCTAGATTGATGTGGCCGCGACGTCGTCCGCGTGGAATTTAACAAAAAAAATATTGTTCTGTTTCTAAAGTAAAAGTAGCCTAAGTTACTCCTAATTACATTAGCTGTTTGCCAGTGAAAGTCCTGTCAAAATCAGTCCAGCTGTTTCAGAGAGAAAACTTTAATTTTAGGATCTAAATAATAACTTTTTTATTAAATTACGCGCGGACTAAGATGCGGGCACAGCAGCTAGCTTGAAAATAAAATAAATGTTCTAAATCTGTGCCACGGAAGGCCTTAAAAATTTGTTCCAGAATCACCTTCAAATGAAAATAAAATAATTAAGAATCTGATAGGTACATCCTTCATACATAAATTCATTCCGTGAACGTACAGCATGGAGTTCTTCAAGAAGGGTGTGTAAAGATTCCAGCAGGATCGACAGCGCGCCAGCGATACCCCTCTCGCCACAAGCATCCATAGGCGTCGGTAACCGCTTAGCATCAGGCGGACCGTACGCTTGTTAGCCACTGTTGTGGTATAAAAAAACATCAGAAAATTATTTAGTGTCACATTCCGCAGCGGTTAAACACTAGATATGTTCCCGTGAATTTTGCGATTGATCTTCGCTCCTTCCTTTGACACTTGACACGCTCCCCTAACAGAGGCAGACTCCTTTATCAATCATTTTTGTACGTGAAATTAAATCAGGGGTGAAAATGAAATACGTCACTTGCGTTATTTCAATTGTTTTCTTTGTAATCCCACTTTGGCGGAGAGCTTTGGAGAAGGAGAAAAATGTTGTGGTCATAATATATTTGTATCTTTATCTTTTATAACTTCACGCCTTGCCACTAGGTACTCGAAGGGGTAGGCAAATGTGTTATAACATCCTCTTTTCCGCTGGAGATATATGTATTTAAGTACTATATTTGAAGATGACTCGCCATTTGAGTCGCCATTTCTCAAGTAAACCTACGCTTGAATTTCTTGGTGTGCAGGTTTCCTCCAAATATTTTTATTTAACGTAAAGCTTTTAGAGTTTTTAGAGACAGCGCGCGAGCAGATACCCTTGTTGTTGCAAGCGTCCATGGGCGGCGGTAACCGCGTACCATCAGGCGAACCGCATGCTTGTTTGCCACTCGTATGGTATAACAAAACTCTTATAGTGTGATCAACAATTGAAGTGAAGTTTTAACAAAACTCTTCAGTACAGATCGCCTTGGTTCGAGCAATATTGATTTAGCAAGCGACTTCTAGAATCACTGGACCACAACGGCTTCAATATTCAAAATTATATTTCTCGGTAAATGCGGAATAATGTCTTGATAGCAATTTTCCAGTGATGTGAGGCTCAAATTGAAACTCGCAATCCTTTTGTTGATCTTAGATCTTTGAGTTTCATTCCAATTATAATATTCTTGGAAGGCAAGCGACTCAGTAGTTCGTCGATGATAAGAATATAGTTATCTAAAAGTTATAATTTCATTGAGACATTGAGAGTTGAGTGAATCTTTTGCACAATTGCTATATACTGCCATTGAATATATAGTACCCACACACCCACTTTCCGCCAGAGATATATTTTAGTATTAGAGATGTACAGTACGAAATTCTTACACCTATTGAAACTACATTATTGTTAAGTAACTTGAGTAATAAGTATGTATGAACTTGAGTAATAACTATATAGGGTCTTAAAAAATAGGACATTTGCTCAAATATCTAATATAAAATAAAACGAAGCAATAAAGATAATATTATAACAAAAATTGCTTTCTAAGTTGACAGTTTTTTCGCTGTAACGAAAAAGTGTATAATGTTTTCTTAGTCAATAATCGTCTTTGAAAAAAAATATAATAATAACAAAACCATGTTTCATAGTGAATATTAAACCCCATGAAGTCTCATTTTATTTCTTTGGAGCTATTAAGTAGTTTTGTTTCTTCCTCTTGAGGTCGTTTTGATAGAATAAAAGCTAAATTCATATCCTTAAGAGTATATGTTAACTAATAACTTGGACAACTAAGAGATACAAACTGTCGCTAGTTCTGTGCACATTTGGCAAGTCTGATCCTGAAGATAATTTGTCTGTAAACATGTTAGCTTATGTACATCTTCCATTTTGCGCGAATTACACCACTCTACACGCTGAATCTAATTACCCGACGAACTGTGATGTGAGAAGCAATGTGGTTTGGATATGGTATTTTTTGTTTCTTAAATATAATTAGCTGTTTTTCATATTTCATTAGCAGATTATTTTTATTAACTCATGTTTTAATTTTATTTCATTATTCATTATTTATTATTCTCCATTATTAGATTTGATGTTTTTATTAATCGATGATTTACAATTCTAGTTATTGTTCGGCACCCTTCCTTAATAGAGATACAACCTTCCTATCCCGTATATTACGGTCTATTTTATGCAAAAATATTTTTTGGTTGTTTGTTTTAACGCTACTCAAACAAAAAAACAATTTACATCCGTATACATATTACCATGGAACAACATTGAAGTCTAGAGGCAACTGGCGCTCTATACTCTATGCCTACTACATCGGGGACTCGGTGTGACGATATGGATAAACAATTTAGAACTCTTCGTTTCAATATCCTTTTGTCTGTTCCGTTTTCCCGTATAAACCTTTGAACTCTTTTGATTTAGAGAGAGTTTAAAGTGACATAAGAACTATATTTTCTATGCATTTAGGTAAATACATACCTCTAGTATTAATTATCTTTTATATATATTTTTCTTCTCTTTTATTGTCTTGTCCAAAAATACGATTCGTATATCTTATCCTAAGAGCCCAGCAGGCTCTCGGATGTAAGCAGGGATCAGGGAAGATTTACCGTATCCCAGGAGCCAGCGGGGCGGGGGACGCTAGGAGGCAATTTGCTCCTAATCATGTGATGAAAAACTTAACGCCGCAACTTCTTCGCGGCTATGTTGCCCTGGTACACATGGGCGCATAATAATATGTGTGAAAATGGAGAAATTAACTAGTTCAATATATTCTCAACAAATTTGTAACGATAAAGCTCGTGGTGTGCCGAGCCAATTTATTGTGTTGTGTTCCTTCGTGGTAAATAAGGTTTCCAGTAATGAGCTCCTTGGGGAGGGGGGAGGATTGTTACAATGTGTTGGAAGCAGAGGGATTAAACCTTATGCTGCCAACACACTATAACTCTCCGAACACAGAGTGGCAACGCGCAAGTGATACTTCGGTATCGTGAGCGTAAATAGGCTACGGTAACCGTTTCCCATCAGGTGGGCCGTATGCTTGTTTGCCACTCTAGTTGTATAAAAAAAAAAAAAACTTTCTATATAGTCGTGGTTATTTGCCTCTGTCTATTGATTGTTTGCTGGACCTAAAATAGGTTTGTTTTATTCCAGAAAAAACCATCAAATGAAGTACATATTCATGCGGGCGAAGCATACATATGTATGTTCGCAAGCATACATATAAGCGTACATACGATAAATATAAAAAAAAAACTAAAATATGTGTGAGTTGTTGTTGCTGACTGTACCGTGGTACCTAATGCAAGATGATGCCAGTAATCTGTTTTGGGAATGTATTCCTTTAACTAAATTTGTTATGAGTTAATTAAATACCTGTATAACAGCCTGTTTCAGATTAAAGTGGGCTTATTAAATCGTATTACATTGTATCTAAGTTGATTTAATGCTTAGCGCTAGTGAGAATTTATTTATTTATACATACTCCAAAACGGGTGAGCATCTATGAAGAGAATGAAGAATGTGGGCGAAGCGAAAGAGGTACGATTATATAAGTCTAGAGAGAACAGGCGCTCTATTCTCT
>JACCPG010000472.1:9695-35481 GCA_016069955.1 Drepana arcuata | reverse complement strand
ATTAAATGTAAGCAACGCAAGTAATGGTAGCTAAAGTTACTCTGATTATTTTGAATGACAAGCTGTGCTATATTTCACCCTTCAAATTTTAATTCATTTGTAGTTTTTCTGGAAAAAAACATGTGTTAATCCAGCTTCAAATGTATCTCTATGCCAAATTTCATCCATTTCTGTTTAGTAGTTTTTACCCTAAAATGGAACAAACATGTAACACACTCGCCGTATTACCTAGCTGTAAAGCTCTTTGATTGCTTTGCCCTAAAAGAGTATTTTGTTATAACAACATACTTTGTGTAATAAATATTATATCGTCACAAACTTTCGCATTTATAAAGTTACTAAGATCGTAGGATGATGATCTGGAAGCATAGCGGTGTCTATGATCTTTGTCTTAAGTCATGCAACGCTCACTATAGAGTGCGAGCGGACAATAATCAGAGAGGAAAAGAAGGGAAATAGAGACATGTAGACAGGTATGCTACTTGCCGATATTAAAATATTTGGTTTGATTCATTAGGCTATGAATAACCAAAGGTCGTATAGGGTTAGCAACAACGTAGAAAACTTATTATTTAAGGAAATAATGTATGTTTGTAGAAATTATATAGGACAAATTCCTTAAATGTGTGAATTGCTAGTCAGAGGTGGATCAAATTAATTGAATTACTCTGCTCTGAACAATTCATTTGTCTGATAGGAAGCCGTTAATGTGACTCCTGCGTCAGTGCCCTTTTAACTTTTGATCTTGAACCAATCACGGAAACTTGTTCTTTGCTGCTTGCAATAAATAAACTCATTGTATGAACTAATCATACGTAATATTATACATGGATACCCATCACGCAACACAACCGTGGCTATATTGATACCTTAATTTTTGTTTTTCTAACATGAAAAAAAACAAAAGTAACTACATACGAATATGTTTTTTATCATCATCATCATCATATCATTACAGGCAACAAGGTCCATAAAATTACAATAATAATAATAATAACTACCTGGGACAATTCCACACAAATTGACCTAGTCCCAAATTAAGCAAAGCTTGTGTTATGGTAACTAGATAACGATATATTTACTTATATAGATAGATATATACTTAAATACATAGGACATCCAAGACTAAGGTACAAATACTCGTGTTCATCACACAAATATCTGACCTCAGCGGGATTCAAACCCGCGACCTCAAGTTTCGCAGTCAGGAGCTCTAACCACTAGACCAGACGGCCATCAACAATAATACTATGTTAAATTGAAATATAAAATGCAATAAATAAAAATTACAATATTCTTAAGAATAATTCACATAAGAGGTTGGCGACGTGTGACTCGGGGTGTTGCGTATCCGGCCTCCGAATCGCCGGAGAACTACACCATTCGGCCATTATTCCTCCTGGGTGAAGGTCGACAGCTGGTCAGTCGATACTCTTACCACAAAATAGTTAAAATACACATTATGGCGACACTCCAACCTCTCGACATCCCAGTCAGAGTGGTCTTCAAGAGGATATACTTCTCGACAACCTGGTTCCATCCATCCTGTTCGTGCCTTTCCGCACTGATTCCGACAAGTGGGATTCTTTTTCTTCCTTTCAATTTTGATGATGCTCTCCTCATCACACAGACCTTTTACGGAACCTTTCGGTAAAGTCGAGCAAGTGGATTCGCGGCGACTCTCGATATTTCCTTTAGGTCGCTTAATTTGTTGAGCGACAGATTTGCTGGCAGCAACTGCGGCGTAGGCACTGAGGGGTCGAAGTGCATACGCGATTCGTCACTTCTACCGGGGCAGAAGGAGTTGTGGCGGGGCTGACGTGTGCAGCGGTGGCTGGTAACGAGCTAAGCGCTGTCGACTCAAAACTGCTGACGAACACATTCCGTGCCCCGCGACGAATGTTGATGTTGTTAACCTCGGGTGACCTACTTACCGATTTTGCGGTTCGCAATAACACGACCTCGATAGGAAGTTTACTTATGGTGGTTTGGGAGGCTTCAAACCTTACCGTTACCTCAGCCAAGCTGACATTAAGGCTTATAATTTCCTTTAGGAGCCTCATGGCATCTACGTGGTCGAAGGTAACGGGGGGCAACTTATGCAGCTGCTTTGCCACAAATAACGGCACGTGGTCTGGATCGGCCTCCTTCAACAGGCTGATGATGTCTCAGAGACTTCACTTGCCTTTGAGATCCCCTACGGGACTGCATTCGGTCTGCCTTGCCGTGTTTGGTATAGCAGCAACTTGCCACAGCAGATTTCCTCCTCCGGAATATTTGTACTGCAGATCTGCATAATACTGACCTCGTCCATTGTGTCTATGACACGTTGTATAAATGCCAGCACCTCTTTGGCTATGAGTTGTACAGCATCCAGTTCAGCAGCGGAAAGCAGCTGTCATCGCGCTGTACGTGAATTAAAAAATCGTGACTTTCCGAGCGCACACTGCACTTTTGTATGGACTTTTGTCCCTATGGACGAATATCTATACAACACTAGGATGATATCAAATGTATCCCCAGATTATCCAAATTGGAACCTTTTTTGATTGGGTAACGAAAAAGACGAGATCTTTTCGTGGACGACTGGGAGGATATCTTGTCAGTACATAATGTCTGGAGAACTGTGAGAAGACAGTACGAAACTGTGGACCTATTTAGCTTAAGTGTGCCGTTCCAATATTCGGTTTCATTTAAAGACGCCACTGATCACGTGGTATATTTCATCTGCGTAGTTAACGTATACCTATGCCAAGAAATGGCATTCACAGCGACTACCAATTAGCTCGGGGTAATTATGAGTTTGTCACGCAAACAAAGACATAAGATTACATTAAGCGGCGGATTGATACGTATCTAATGTATTGCTTCGATAGATACTAAGTTACACTTAATACCTACTGACATTACACGACATTAAATTACTTTTACTTAATGCTTTTACTTATATATTTACAAAAAGGGTGAGGGTACTCTCCGAGCACTGCCGTCAACATGCCATTTCTTGCCCAGAAGATAGCTCAAAAGGCCGAATGGACAGAGCAATAAGTCCCATATATAATCAGAGATATGTGGGTATGGGTATGAGGCGACATTAGCAAGTCTATAACAATATCCAAGATCAACTTCACATTTGTCATTATTATAACTACTATGTTCACAGATGTGCATGTTTCCTTAACATATAATGCTCATCATTAAGTTGGTCCAAGTACAAGCTCATGATAGAGGGTAGCAAGCAAATAAATGGGTAGGGCTTGAATCAAATTTCTACACTTTGTCTTACCAGCGGTCACGGTCACAATAGTAATTTAAATGTAAACAGGATTGCAGACTTAGTATAGGTTCAATATATGTCCATTCGATTACAAGGATTTTTTAAACAATTTTGTCTAGATACCTTGCGCTCAGAGAGCATTTAAATGGCTTACCTAAATACTTACTTGCACATTTAATGATTCTGATATCGTGTTCTAGATTTATGTCGATAATTTCAGCACGCTATTCACGGGCGGCCGTTACGTGGTAGCGGGTACCAACGACACCGACAAAGGCGGCGTCACGCGCAATGTGAAGCGACTTGTCATCCACCCGCTGTTCTCAGTCGGACCCTACTGGCTCAACGCAGACTTGTTCAACATCAAACAGGTACCTAACTCACTCCTTTTCCTATTCGCTCCTTGCATGACCGGGAACAGGAACGACTTCAGCGTAATAGTGGCGGAGACGTCTAGGTCAAGTAAGACATGCTCGGTCCTAGGCAATTTCATACTAAATCGTATCGTAATATCCCATCTGGCGATCCCGCGCTGGGGGTCCCTGTTCTGCAGTCGCAGACCGCATCAAAAGCTGGAGGCTTCAAGATGCGGCTATTAGAGACAGATATCAAGAAAGGGTATCTGAACAGCTAGCCTGTCCACCGAAAGATGTGTTTGAGAGTGTCGATGTTTGTTGGCAGTTCCTTAAGTCCAGCATATTATGCGCCGCGAAAGAGGTTTGTGGCATTTCGAAAGGGCGGACAACCAAAATGGCGATGGTTGGTGGGATGATGAAGTGAAAGAAGAAGTTAAAAAGAAGAAGGATGCAAGGCAAGACATTTTGGCTATGTCCAGCTCAAGTGAGAGTATGAAAGAAAAGATGAAAGAAAAATACCGCCTGCAAAAAAATCGTACGAAAGAGATAATAGCTCAGAAGCGTGAGAGGTTCCAAATGACTGTAGACGAAAAACTGTCACAGAATTTCAAGGACAATGCAAAACTTTTTTGGAGGGAAGTTAAGAAGTCCAGAAATTGTGTTACAGCTAGTAGTAAGATGAATGTGATTTTCTCGAAGGACAATAACATACTGACCGACAAAACAGACGTCCTCAGGCGATGGAGTGAATTTTACAAAGATATGATGATGATGATGCCGCTGATCTACTCACAGAGCTGCCTCCAACAGAATCTGTCGAGGATCCTATAGCGGATAAAATAAGTATGGGAGAGATTGTAAGTGCGATAAGAAGTCTGAAATGTGGAAAAGCTGCGGGAATAGATGAGATTACGGCTGAGATGATCAAGTACGGTGGACCAGCGGTCTGGGACGTCATCTATTTGCTATGCAATCTTTGCTGGGAAAAGGGTGATGTTCCGGACGACTGGAGGCGAGCAGTCATCGTGCCTTTCTATAAAGGAAAGGGATCACGATTGGACTGCTCAAACTACAGAGCCATCAGCTTGGTCAGCTTAGCTAGTAAAGTGTACACGAAGATCCTGACGAATGCAAGAGCGATCCGAAAGGTTTCTCTGGGAATCCCAAGGTGGATTTAGACCAGGAAGAGGATGTATGGATCAAACCTTCTCGCTTCGCGGAATCGCGGAAAAGTTTTTGGATATTAACCAAAAGGTTTTCTGCGCTTTCGTCGACTTGGAGAAGGCATTTGATAGAGTCGTACGAAAGGAACTCTGGGACGTGTTGCCTGGATATGGAGTGAGCAGTTCTCTACTGCATGCCGTGAAATCACTCTATAGTGATAGCGAGGCGTGCGTTAGGGTTAACGGTGAGATGTCACCCTGGTTTGATGTGAAGTCGGGGGTCAAACAAGGGTGTATCATGTCTGCCTGGCTGTTCATTATATATCTAGATAACTGTCTGAGAGCACCAAGAACGAACGGATGTGGAGTGAAAATGGGAAACTTAGTGGTCAACTGCCTATTATACGCCGATGACGCGGTTTTACTGGCGTCATCAGAGGGCGAACTGCAGTCACTAGTTACCATAATGAAAGCAGAATGTGAAAAGAAGGGGCTGCGCCTAAACGCTGGCAAGACTAAGGTTCTGGTATTCGAAAGAGATGAACAAGTGACCGAGTGTGCTATATCGGTAAATGGGCAAATTCTAGAGCAAGTGAATGAATTTGTATATCTTGAAAGCATGTTCACACGAGATGGAAAGTATGAAAAAGATATTGAAAGAAGGATAACTGCCGGAAATAAGGTGAATGGAGCCATGTCGGCGTTGATGGGCAGTAAAGTCTGAGCAAGAATGCTCGAGTTGCTGTCCACAACGCGATATTGGTACCTACCTTATTGTATGGCAGCGAATCCTGGGTATGTCAGAGGAAGCATGAAAATAGCTTGACTGCAGTCGAGATGCGATCTCTTCGAAAAATGTGCGGCGTAACGATATTAGATCGAATCCGCAATGAAGAGATTCGCAAATCAACTGGCGTGAATGAGGGCGTGATTGTAAAGATGAAGAAAGGCATGTTACGTTGGTTTGGACACATAGAAAGGATGAGTGAAGAAAGATTGACGAAACAGATATACAAAGCAAAAGTGTGTGCAAGAAGAGGCAGAGGAAGGCCACGTTCCAACTACCTGGATCAAATCGATCGGACTCTCAAGGACGGGAACGTTAAGAGTACTCGAAACCGACGAGCATGTATGAAGAGACTGATGAATGTGGACGAAGCGAAAGAGGTATGTAAGTCTAGAGAGAACTGGCGCTCTATACTCTCTGCCTACCCCGTTAGGGACTTGGCGTGATGATATGTATGTATGTATGTAATATCCCATAATTATATATTTTATTTACATTCAAATTACAACACATCACTATCACTCACTGACAATACACGCCAAAGGTTCGCTGCTTGCGGGATCAAAATGGCTATTATTAACCTAGTTTGCAGGACTTGGGTATAAGGTAATAATATAAATATATCCTCACGCCTTCCCACAAGGGTCCCCGAAGGGGTAGGCAGAGGTGTATAGGTAATACCCACACACCCACTTTCCGCCAGAGGTATATTAGGTGCCAACGTGACAGATGGCGAGTCCATCGCCGTTACTCAAGCACGACTATACACACGCCTTTTGAATTTCTTCTCAGACGTATGCAGGTTTCCTCTCGATGTTTTCCTTCACCGTAAAGCTCGTGGTGTGACTAATCACTGTACTTAAGTTCAGAAAAACTCATTGGTACAGTCGGGATTCGAACTTGCGACCTTTGCGTCGCAGGCAACTGCTCGAACCACTCGGCCACCACGGGTATAAGGTATGCAGGAGATTTAAGGTTATATATCAACTTCGGTTTTTCGAAAAACCATCGCCCTTTACTCTAATTCTCGGCGATGATGACGATTTCCGGAACAATGATAAGGATACTTAGGTACGATAAGTTATTTTTTTTTTTCAGTTATTCAGCTTTATAAATATTGAGGAAGGTATAATTGCCGGTAGATATTTATTCTACTTATTCATTTTGTTACGTTTCCAGGTGGCGGCTCGTTGGGACTTCATGTTAGCTGAGTTGACTGAGCCCCTACCCCTGGACGACAAGACGATGTCGGTAGTGGATCTGGACGACCGGCCAAGCATCCCTGCGGGCTTGAACGTAGACTACGCGGGTTTTGGCACTGACCACCATGGAGTTAGTTCTATTCATAAAATTTTATTTAAATAAGGAAAACATAGCGTGGAAACCTGCATACGTTTGAGCAGATGTGTATGTTTGTTTGAATACTGTAGTGTTTGAAAAACTGGAATCGACTGGCCGAGTCCATCCCAGTTTCCCATCTGGCACAATATTCGGACGAAAAGGGGTGGGGCCCTTATGGTGAGGTCAATACACGTAGATAAACGCCCTTATTCCAGCGGTAAGCCTTAATGAGAGATAAAGTACAACCATCAAGCAGGTCAAAAGTTTAGGCAAGTAGTTATATATACTACCTAACGTGGCAAACAAACATTTAGCAATTAGTCAACACGTCTAGCCTATACCTATACATATTTTAACTAACCAATTTGTTCTATAGTTACTGGAGCATCCACCCAAGAACTTTTTCTCCACTGTTATGTCATATACCAACCTTCGGTTTAGCATAACTGTTTCGTTGTAGGCACCTACATTTAAAAACAGAAAGAAATAGGGGTATTTTGCAATGACTAATAACAACTTTCAGAGACCACTTATAACTACTTAAAGTCGCGTATGAAATTGCATGTAATTGTAGAAAATTACGACACAATCACAATGGCCGATAGCAGTAAGATAACATCTGGATGGACCAATTAGGTTAATGAATAGAAATCGTTCTGTTGCTCTGTCAAGAAACAAAAATCTCTCAGGTTTGGTTATAGGTAACATAACACGTGTATGTACTTATGTTGTTACTTTGCGACAATCCATATTTATACATGATCACTCTATTTAGGTATTTTGTATATTTTGATTAAATGCCCGCTTCGGACTTATTACTACAATGATTTCTAAGAACTATCTTAGTATTCGGTACTTTCTGATATTGAGACCTTAAGGCCTCGTAGAAATAACAGTCAAAACTCAGGTACTATGTGAAGTAAGAGCAGACATTCCCTTGGTCGATATACTTCAGGGTTTCTCTATTGGTAACATATAGTGGAAGCTAGCTACTGTCATTTTATATCAGTAAAATTAATATGCCTACGTGTATACCTCAGGGCACTATGCGCAACGAGATGCACGGCATGGAGCTGAGCACACAGCCAGACAGCGTGTGCTCGGCACTGACGCAGTACAACAAGGAGGACATGCTATGCGCCAAGGGACGCCCGCCCAGGATGGATTCCGCTTGCAACGTCAGTATCGTATCCATTCAAATAAACTCTGCGCTTACCACAAAGCGAGCCAAATGCTGTTTGCAGCTTTCGTGCTATAAATAATATACACACTTTTACAAACACACCCAAATTCATGTGAATCTGACTGGCTCACAGCACCAAAGGATATAATTGGCAACCTTAAGACTCTGAACTCTCTGAACTGAACTAAAGCTGCAAACAAATACATGCTCTGCAATTAGTCAATCGCTCGACCCACTAGACCACCCTTAACCCAGGGTTGTCAACTAACCCAACCCAACCAGCTCAGTAATTTATTCCGCGTTCATACTTAAATATCTATTCGGCCGTCTACACTACGATCACAAATTAACTAAAGTTTTGTTATATTGTGAAAAGGTAAGTAGAAACGGAAACTATTGGAAAATATAACTTCTTACAATGACCATGCGTTTCAAGCCCTGGCGGTCTGTACAAATGTTTTTCGAACTTAAGTATTCGGTGATACCACGTGCCTTACAGTGAAGGAAACCTCAATAAAGAGGACCATAAGACACGGTGGCACCCAATCATACATATCTACGGCATTGATAAGCCTTTGACCTTAGGGGGAAGTCGCGAAGATACTTGATTATTAAATCTGTTAACAGGGCGATAGCGGCAGTGGACTGGTGGGCGACGGCCGCTTGTTGGGCGTCGCGTCTTGGGTGGAAAATGATGCCCACGAATGCGCGCCTGGAAACCTAGTGGTGTTCTCGCGCGTCGCCGCCGTCAGGGACTGGATCAGACATGTCACCAACATATAATTGCATAAGTAAAGATTCAGTTGTGATGCCACTTACTAGTCACGCCTCCTTATCGTAAGAACATTCATCATCGGCTGTGTCCCTAGGTCTCATTGCACTATTTATATTGTTTTATAAGGTAAACACTTGTTGTAGTCAGTGGGTATATCAGTGGGTAGGTAGGTTATTGTAAAGATAATTGTTCTTATTCTCTCTACATCAGCAAATCTATGCAAAATGTATATTTCTTTTATTGTACATATAAAACGTTGTGTACATTTTCCGTTGCAATACTTACACAGTCTCAATAGTGTCTTAAAGGATTTGTTGTTACCCTATAATATTTTGCGTGTAATCAATGTTTACCTTCAATTAGGATGGGCAACCTTCTAGAACTATATCGGCTTATTAATTTGGTCTGAATCACAAGTAACAATATAATATTCATAAAATACTAACTGCACTGTGAACAATTAACAAATAGCCAGATAAGTAGAAAATTCTTTAAAACTAGGCAACAGAGTGAGACATTCAGAACATAAAATTATCTTGAACAATATTCTGGTGCAGTTGGGTATTCTGAACAATATTAAAGAGATAACCTGTTAGATAAATACAACATTCGAAATATTGTTATCATAAGCTTGGACATGGTCTGCCCTGAACTGTCTTCTTTATTAAATAAAATAAGTATTATAAAATGCAAACATTGTTTTATAAAACTAATCTTGAGTACGAATGTTCATTTATAAAATCCAAAAACACTTCCAAGTGTTTAATAAAACATTGTCTTCTTGTACATCAGCCGCCATTTTTTATTGTAGTAAGTGTGTACACAAGATACTAGTCGTGACAAAACTCACGATGTCTTCAGGCCGAGAGGATACCAACATGACCACACATTGACTGACCACACTAAGTTAGTTTATTTCGACCCATGTGATTGTAACAGGCAGGAATTGCAATAAACTCTAGTAACAAACAAGCGTGTTATTGAATACCTGTTTGGATGTTAGAAACAAAAACGAAACTTAAGTTCCTGAAAATTTAATGACTTTAATAGAAGAATAACTAAATTAAAACAGCAAGATAGAAGAAAAATCAATCATTATTAACATCATCTCCATCTGATTATGTTCAAGCAAATAGACCCAAATTAATCAATGACCTAACAAAATATACAACAAAAGTCATTAAATAATTAAGTCCAACGAATCTGTTAGTCTACCGCGGACCGCAGCGGCACTGTCGGCCCAACGCCACCACTAAATGAACCAGTTACTTAATACAACTTACAATTTTGAATAATATTGTGATTAAAAAGAAAAAGCTAAATAATTCTTTCCTACTTATACAATGTGTAATAATATAAAGTGTCGACTACTTATTATATGTATAACTATCCATACGCTTACTTTAAATTTTCACACAAAGAGCGGAGGAGCGGGAAGCCCTTCGTCGCGGCCGCCCTGGGCTACGGGCCGTGAGCGCCCACCAGGCTCGCGCCTGCGGCAGCCTCCCGCTCGTCGGCTCAGCTATCAATTGTTAATCGATTATGTGAAGCATGCTATGCTCTCCGATGGATTCATAACAATGTAGCTTTTTTTGGAGTTTTAGTTTTTACAATATATAGGATTTGTCTCTATAATTAATTATATCTAATATTTACAATGGAGGTGAATGGACAATATTCAAAACTCTACTTATTATCTCAAAATTAATCCTGAATTCCTACCCGAAACGAACATTATCTACAACTTTTAATAAAAATTTAAAAGTAAAACTCGCCACAAATAAAGCTAAATACAGTATAGATCGAGTTTGCGTTTCTTATTCCGTAGAGTCCAAGCGAGCGAAGCGACCGGCGATTGGTCGCCAAGCGTCCCAGTCAAAGTTGAACTGCGTTAGATACGAAGGGCCAGCCGAGTGGCGGCCTCTGTCAATACACATACATAACGTAAATGAGAAACACAAACTCGATCGAATATTTATTTAGAGATTAATCAAATCATAAAGGTATATGTAGCGGGGTGGCGATACGAGGCTCATATCTTGTGTATCTTCTGGGAGACGACAACGGGGTTGTTGCGGCGAATCTCCTGCGCGCCCAGCTCCCGGTAGTCGAACGAGCACTCGTGCTTGTCGCTGTACCGGTGCACTGCGCAGAACAGCCCTCCACAGCGGCACTCGAACCCTGCCACAAGCACAACACGTTCTCTACAAATCTATACAATAGCCCGACTATCTGGCCATTTGGAATGCCTGACCGACGGAATCCGCAGATATACTAAAATCATAAGGTCGACAACGCGCGAGCTATACTCCAGGTGTTTCAAGCGCCCAAAGGCGGTGGCAAGCGTTTACCATCAGGCCATATTTGTTTCCTTCCTTAGTGGCATAAAACTGATTACTATATTGGGACAAGATGATATTTTAAGTACCGGCCCGATTGAACAAACAGCCTATTCAACAAATAATATGTTACACTTCATATAGATTAGTAAGGGAGTGCAATAATGTAAAAATAGTCTAGTGGTACATGTCCAAGGGATATGTCACGTAGTCTGTACTATAGATAGAATTAGTATTTGATAGTAGCCTATAGGATGTACCTAAAACCCAGGACTATGTTAGTATACAGTACGAATTGTTTCGTCCAGTTGTGTAGCCGCACATCTATTCCCTCTGGGAATCTAGAAACCTCCCTCACTGCAGAAATAGACAGAAAGCAAGAGCAATGACATTGGACCGCTCAGTACAGGCAAGTCCAGCTCTGAAGGTCTGAAATCCGTTGTGCCCTTTCTCAGTTCAGCGTCAAAAGCTTACGAAACCGAGCGCGTTTCACCTAATAACAATATTTATCAGTATAAAAAAGACAAGCGCAGGCGATTGCAGGAAATTTTGATTCATTTGCATATTTTATTGTAATATAGTTTATACGTATTCCGCGCTCAATGCCGTAACGTGTTCATTGTCAATGATTCAATGCAAATGTCGTGGGAACTATTGACGACATTCAACCCGTATTTCCATATACCCAGACCATCAATGCTAAATTGGAGGGATTCAAGATGAACATGGAAGAGAACATCTACTCTACTCAAATTTGTTTATATTAAATCGACTTTTAAATTATAAGTCAGCCATAATATAGAGAGCACACGTATACTCTCTATCTGCGTTCAGAAGAGAACTCTATTTGATCCACTACGAATATAGCCGCATTCGCGGAGGAACATAGGATAAGTATAAATACATAGGTTCATGTATAATGAAATAGTTCCGTCACTTTAAGCCCAAATGCCCCATTTTTAGGATAAAATCGTCAAATGAATACAAATTTCAACGTAAGCAAATTAATCCAGCGCTGAATGCTTCGTGTAAAGATAATAAGTAGAACGAAACTACTGATACTTTTGAGTGAATGATGTACAGTCCGAAGAACATCCGAAGACCAGACCAGTTTCACAGTTCACGGTACACACTATTCACGCGTTATTGCGAACATTGCTACGATGACGTGTTCACGCAGTCTCATCATACCTACATTTATTTAGCCACAATTTTGATAACACGAATACTCATGGTCGATTACGAGATAACAGACATTTATTGCCGAAGTTTCTTGAAGGCACAAAGTGAATATCGCATATAACGCAGCAGTGTGTAGGCGTTCATTGTTTTCGCGGACTTCTCGATTGTTCTTTTTTTACCGAGACACGCGGTCTGACGTCGAGACGACATCTACACGCCAAGAGTGGGGATAAACCTGACACGTCGCCGAGAGAGAGCGTGGGTTGTGATTGAACAGTGAAGTAAGCTTACCTGTGAGTCCAACCTTCTTGCGGCAAACAGCGCACCTGTTCTTTTTCTTCTTGTCCTTGCTGGGGTCCTTGTCGTCGGCGTCGTTGTCCGAAGTGCCGGTGCTGGTGCCGCTCGTGCCCGCCCCGCTCTCCTCCTCCAATTTCTACAACAACATCACATATTCGTACATATGTATATACATAGAACCAATTCATATTAATATTTGAATAAAATATAAATGTTTTTTATTGCATTCACTTATATCATTAACATAACAAACAAAAAATAAACGGAGGTAGCTTATGTCCCGGAATGGCACAGAAGGCTATAACCTACATTACTTTGAATTGACTTAAAGTTATGCAAGTCTAGAGAGAACTGGCGCTCTATACTATCTGCCGACCCCTGTTAGGTTCTCGGCGAAATGATATGATGAAGATGATGATGACTTTGAATCTGAAAATCTTGAAATGAAACTGTTTCAGTGGGACAATTATTAATTAAGTATGTAAACTCTAAGTGTATCTATTAGTGAAGTTGAATGACTATGAACTATGAAGTTCTTTCAGTTAATCCAGCGCAGGTGATCTTATAATAACCGTGTGTACAGGAAGGAAACTATATCGTATGGTTATTTTCCTTATTATATAAATAGGAAATAGCGTTAACAACGTTCACTGTGATAGCGCTGAAATCATTAGATAGGAATGTCCACAATCAGCTCGCAGCGAAAATGCTTTACAATAAACAAAACAAGTATGATGGATAAGGTGTAGTTGCATTAGATCGAGTATCGCAACACGGACCCGTTTGAGGCTCTTTTTGCTACCGTTGGCTTCGAAAGGGCGCTCGTCCTTTGTGGGATCAAGTTTAGCATCCTTCCTGGAGGCGGTGGCTGCCTCGCCGAAAATCTCATTGCGGTTCTCCTGAATGTCCACGAACTTCTTGGCGCGGGTGTCGTCGAGTGGCGCGTCGGCTGCGTCGTCAAGGCCCTGCTCCGAGCCCTGGCTACTGCCGCCCTTGCTTGCGCGCCGGATTGCTTTCTTTAATATCCTCTTTCCCTTCGACTCTTTTTTACTGGGGTCATTTTCCATTATTAGGATTTTTTAAACTTTCGGTTGGACATTTTGACTGCAAATTAAAGTGATTCAGCATAATATACTCTATATGCTCTATAACTACGCTGCCATAACTATTCTTGTATATTAGGCATGACGGGACGCACACGTTAAATTGTAAACACCTTACCAGTTACGACGTGTATGTGCCCCTCATCTCAAGTCCAACGACTTGAGGGACAATATTAACTAGAAAAAGTTACATTATACAAAAATTACGAAACACAAATTGTGCTTTAGATTGATAACAATCGTTTATAAATAATGCTATAAATGTTTTTGGTTTTCCTTGCTGTATACGCAATGTCAACTTGACATACAATTCGTATTTTAAATAGGTATTTCGTACAAATGTCAGCCAGTGGCACATTGGTGCACGGAGTGTTTATCGCAAACAACATCGCGTAAGGATATCGCATATCGAGCGAGGTATAGGTACAAGAAAGTGTATTTTGTAGCGAGGTGTGCGTGTTTGGTGTTGGGTTGGGTGCGACTGACGGAAACTGAGCGGCTCGTTGCAGCCATCGGCGCCGCTGTTGCCCCATCGGGCTGGCTCAATGCAATGCTTAACCACACAGCGTATACGCCAACACATACTTTATATAGACGCTAGTGCTACTAACGACTCCACTAATGTTTCCACCAAACCACTTTCTCTCATTATAAGAAATTGTAATTTCAATCAAAGCGTATGAACGCTTTTTTTGTGAGTAATTATTGAAATATGTTGCTTCTCTCACAAAAATAAATTATTGAAATGATTGGTTCCAGTCATGGTTATTAATAAATGCATATGGAAGCGATAAAAATGCACTTTTTCCAAATTACGTACAGCGTACTTTCTGTATTTTAGCGATATTCTATCTAAGTAATTTAATAAGTAGTGTCGGTAAAAAAATATTATAACACAATATATAGACTACCGCAAGGTAGCATGATGCAACTGTGCTTAGCTAAGTAGTTCCTATGTGCATTCAAATACTAAATAGACGGTTAAAAAGTAATCAAGTTTTATTATTCTTCTAATAATTACTAGACCTTAATTAGTATGATGGACTAATTATACCATGTACTCCATTATTCAATGTTAAATTTCTACATTACAGTTCAGGTTTAAAATTCGGAACTTAGCAAAAATTGCTGTATTTGCAATGACACAACCGTTTGTGTCGATGCCAAGCCAAAGCACATCCGTTTTACCGCCGCACCTTAATAATCAGTTACCAATCTTAGACAAGTTATCTTCCACACGTGGGCGTTAACAGTTGACACATACTTTAATTGGTGACAAAATAAGTGATTTTAAAACTGCATAAATATCAATACTCGATAGACATTTAGTTCATCACCGGAAACTCATGAATGTACCCCGAGTTCTATCGGTATACTACCCTACCCCATTGGGGACCCTTGTGGTGTGTGCGTGAGGATATATATAAGTTACGCGTCACGTTGTTTGTCCGCGATGGACTCCCAAACTACTTAACCGATTTTAGCTTGAATGCAGAGATAGCTTGGATGCAGTTGAGATGCGATCTCTTCGAAAAATGAACGGAGTAACAATATTAGATCGAATCCGCAATTAAGAGATTCGCAAATCAAATGGCGTGCATGAGGGCGTGATTGTAAAGATGAAGAAAGGCATGTTACGTTGGTTTGGACATATAGAAAGTATGAGTTGACGAAACAGATATACAAAGCAAAAGTGTGTGCAAGAAGAGACAGAGGAAGACCACGTTCCAACTACCTGGATCAAATCCATCGGACGCTCAAAGACGGGAACGTCAAGAGTACTCGAAACCGACGAGCATGTATGAAGAGACTGATGAATGTGGACGAAGCGAAAGAGGTATGTAAGTCTAGAGAGAACTGACGCTCTATACTCTCTGCCTACCCAGTTAGGGGCTCGGCGTGATGATATGGTGATGATGATGATATAACAATAGCAAAGGGATTCCGCATGACAACTTCGTATTGTAATAAGTAGACAATCTGTAGTTTCATTATCGCTATACCTATACAAGAGATCTATGCACGACTAATTGGCAACGTACTGCCACCCGCTTATTAGAGTTAATAGAAATATATTCAGTAGAAATGCAGACGAAATTTTACACACCCTGCCTCCTTGTTTTCTTGCCTTTATTTTTTTTTATTAGCGAGTGTCTCCGGATGACTGATCAGAAGAATACCACGTTCCAACCACCCAGCGAGAGCACTCCAGGAGGAGAGCGTCAAGAGTACTAAAAACCACTCTCTCAGCCTATCCTGAGGGACTCTGTGATGATACAAGTTCCATTATAATAATTCATTTTTTACCTATACGCAGGAAGTAATATAAGCCAAATTAACGAACGGGATAGCTTATTAACGCTATTAATAAATAGCGGGCTATTCTCAATATGGCAATTTGGATGTATCTTTCGGACGCATATTGGCCAGGAACACAACATAAACTCATAATGGAAATAACAAATGAAAGTGAAACTCTGATTAGCGCTGATGGTTGTACAGATCACTTACATATATATTTTCCAGTTTCATTATGACAATGTTTTTATATTCGACCTGCTATGAACCCATAAATAGATGAATTATAAATAGATACATACTCTATTGAATTGGTAATAAAAAAAATATCAAAGTAATTGTTAGTGGAATATGATGAGCTCAAACATATCACCATTCTCATAGTAAAAATAACTGAATCAGTCGATGTAAGCGAAGTTATTCAATCAATATCATTACGTGGCTACGTAAGCGTTCGATTCAGTTTATATGTTATAAGCTACCTCTGTTTCGATTTCCATCCGATTCTATGTATGCGATTGAATAACAATCAATCATGCGTCCATTCTCAGAAACTCCCCCTTTAATATTGCTATGCACACTGCAGAAGAAGTAAGGCAATATGAGATGGTCCTAACTCCTGTAGTTGTGGTAAAATGTACCTAAAGGTTATAACAATAATTACGTTAGCTATAATAACACATGTTGCAAAATGAGAAATAAATAAAGTATATTTCATTGAAGGGTTCTGCATCTTACAGCGGTTTTTAAGAGCGTCAAATAAAATATGGAAAAAGTAAGAAAATTGTAGTAACTTACGTCTGTGTGCGTCTGTAGCGGCACGGGGAGGCTGGGCACGGTGGGCGCGGCGGCGGCCAGCGGCGTGGGTGCGGCGGGCACAAAGGGCGCCGACACTGCAGACGGCGCCGTCGTTGGCGGCTGCTGCTTCTTTTTCAGAGCCTCCTGCAATACCACATATAGCTTTTTCAAAATGGATTCTTCTAAGAATAATGTGTTCTCGAAGACAACACAATTAAAGTAGTAGTCTAATAGTCCAAGAATTTCTAATTGTATTTTTAATTACAATAGTATTGTACAAAAGTCAGATCGCAGATTCCAGCTTAATTATTAAGCGGCTAACATCTCCTAATTTACGGCGTAGCCTAGACAACCAATGTCAAGTAATATAACCGAGACTGAATGCATGATTAATAATTCCAAAGCCTAATTGAAAAATAGCACGTCTTGTTGGACTTTGTCCAGGGATGTGACAATGTGAAGATAAGATGCGACTCACCTTAAAGCAAACTGAGCAGAGGCCGTCGGTCGAGGGGTTGCCATAAAACCCACACCCCGATCGGCACAACGCCTCCATAGGATTTGATTCACGCTCCATTGTTCTAAGTTTCTAGTTTCACTTGTGAACAACAACAACAAAGTATCACTTCACTCGCTTAGTCAACAGAACGATTGCACTAATAGTATATTGCACTTGTTTGTGTGACACGCACAATGTTCCACGACGTGCGTAAGGTTCGATTTAAGCGAGGACTGTTATCTCTGGCCTGCAGTCGCGGTCAGTGGCTACCCTCCCCGGCGGTGTGCTCGAGTTACTTCTATGTCAGGATCGCTGAGGGACCTGGAACAATTATTACAAAACTGTTACCCATCCATAGCCGTCCCACCAAAAACGCATCTTCTAGGTACTGCACCAACCACGACAGATATTAGTAAGCATAACATGTAAAAATATATACATAAGTAATAAGCATGAACGATATTTTGGCAAAGCCCCGCACCATAGTTAGGGTAATACGGTACCACTTTGATGTATAGTGTGGTCTGGTAAGTGTATACTCATTATGTATCCTTGAATTCTTGTCATTTATGGAGTCCATATCAAGTCTTATAGAAAGCGTGAGTCCTTAATATTTTCATTCGTAAAAATATGAGAATAAATGAACTTCTAGGTATCAGAGATAGAAAAAAGTGTTCAAACATATTTCCATTTAGTACAGATCTGGTGGCGTCGATGGTACATTAAAACGTTTGAGCCTAAGTGATGATTAATAAAAAAAATACCTGACACGCGGATAGCCAGGGCGTTATGCGATATTTCGATCTCAATGTTACCCGTCTGACTGACTCCAACTTAAAACATATAACTAGCAGGTATCCTGTATCTCGTCTTGTACTTGCAATAGCGATCCTCTCAACACAACATTTCCAGTTATTAGGCTAATGGTACTGCTGTCCATCAAACGAGCATTGAACTTTAACTTCTTCGTCTAACGTCTTGTCTAACAATATATAAATTATCGTTCACCAAAGCCGCTGTCTGATGTCAGTCATTGCTGAAAAGGCAACAATAACTAGTATAGATTTGCTTCTAGACTTCATCACCGTAATAACAGACATTATAAAAACTACAAAATAATTAGAATTGAAATATTAAACAGTAAGAAATTAGTATTATAGGTTTAGAAAATGATTTCGTATAGACGAATAATAATATGCATAACGACACGTTTGCGTAACAAGAGAGAGCTAACGCGAAGTGGAACGCGCCCGCGAAACCGTCCGTCCCGCGCCAAGGTCGCTGCAGGCCGCGGGCTGGCCGCGCTGCCGAACCACCACGGCACGCCACGCCACCACGATTTATCTACCTCACTACTACGCAACCTACTCTTGCACAAATACCAGCGCTTGGATGCTAAGACACTACCTGTTCCCACCAAAAGCAATATACGAGAAGGCAAATAACTAACAGAAAAAACTTTGTTGGAGAAGTTGTCAGGTACAAGCAAGCAAGGCCACCAAATGATTTTGTAGCTACGGTGTGAATCGTTCTAAGTTCACCGCCTGTGCAAGCAACACCAAGTAAACGATGTGGCAACAAAAAGCAAATTACGAACCAAAAAATCTCATTCAGTTTGGTGTTGGATTGGTATCGCAACCAACTGTTGTACCAAACAGGCCAAGGCCTGGTGACTTTGCTTAGTGCGGGCGACGACGCCGGATTGGGCGAATGGCCACAAAGAATGCGTGCATCATTGATTGCAATTATGAATGTTTGTAGTGGAGAGCGTGTTCGGGGTCATTAGCACCGGGCTCGAGCACTTGGGTGGGGAGTCATCGACCGCAGGGGTGCCCGGTGCCGGGCGCCAGCGCAAGCCACGCCGCGCCCGCCATATTAGCACCAGCTGGCTAGCCATAGGTACATCAGGAGCATGATAACGTGCCATTAGTCTGCACAATTTCCAATGCAGAATTGAAAAAAAAATACTCTGCTGCACACATCCCAACTATTACCTGTTGTTTGCACGATTTCTCATATTACTGTAACCTTAACGTGCTAACACAAATTTATAATATGATGCGTAATTACGATGCAATCTATGAGCGAATCTCACATTTCTACATATATATACCTACTTATCTGAACTTATTCATAGATCACTTATTAGTAACGTTCAAATTGGTAATTTTAAGAAATACATTGTATATTTGAATTGAAAACAACTTTTACAAAAACTGATACATTCATTATCTTTAAACCTGCAAAATAAACTGCGAACTGCACGAACCTGAGAATATGTTAGTTGATAATTTTGAAGCCAAGCAATATTGATGCAAAATAAGTATGCCAAGGCAACTATCGGCCTATTCAACAGTCGGAAACGTGATGTTCAATTATAGCAATACAATGATGCCGATATGAGAGCCCCGCTGCCAAATATACATGATTAAATTATATCATTTAACCATGCACTGATAGAGATATTCTTTACTGTTATATAATATAGTACATAATAAATACATATGATCACGCAGAGTCCCCAACGGGGTAGGCAGAGAGAGTAGAGCGCTAGTTCTCTCTAGTCTTACATACTTACCTCTTTCGCTTGGTCTACATCCATCAGTCTCTTCATACATGGTCGTAGGTTTTGAGTACTCTTGACGTTCCGTCCTCGGGTGTCCCCGATCGATTTGATCTAGGTAGTCGAAACGCCGCATCAACACTGACATGGCCAAATTCACTTTACTCATGGCAGTTATCCTTCATTCAATGTCTTCTTCATACTTCCCATCTCGTGTGAACGAACATATTTCTTAGATATGATATACAAATTCATTCACTTGCTCTAGAATTTGCCCATTTACCGATATAACACACTCGGTCACTTGTTCATCTCTTTCAAATACCAGAACCTTAGTCTTGCACCTTCTTTTCACATTCTTCTTTCATTATGATAACTAATAATGTCTGCAAATCGGCGTATAAAAGGTAGTTGACCACTAAGTTTCACATTTTCACTTCATATATATGATATAGTACCTATTAAATTGTACTCTTAAAGGCACAAAATAGAAAGGACTTCGCAGAAAATATTAAAGTGAAAGAAAAAAATACTGTTAGCGAAAAAAATTGCAATAATATTAGGTACCTATCTCTTAGCTTTTTAATACAATAAGATATTATTTGGTGCGTTTTCGCTGCTTATCTATTGGCTATATTTTAAGTGGGCAGTAGGTATATATATGTATGCGAGTCGCGACATCGGGCGCCCCTTGTGCGCGCCGCGCCGTGCCCCGCTGACCCAGTTGCCGAGTGCTCACTACGCAATTCGAGCGCGACCCGCTTCACCGCTGCACTGCTGAGACGCACACACGTGCACACCAGACACATGACATGTCTATATAGTCGATCCCAAGCCTCTTGGAACATGTGTCCATAATCCAAACCCCTGCAGAGGCATTTCGTTTAAATAACTTTCATCAACACCAACATTACCTCCCGCGGATGAAAAGAAACAGAATTTCCAAGTAAACAAACCATACCAAGCATACATTTATCTACCTCTTTCAGTACCTACCCTATATTTATAAGTGATCAATTGTTAAGAATAATAAAATATCCAGGTATGAGCATACAAATTGCAAAATGATTAATAAGGATTAACCTAAAATACCCTCCCTGGAACAAGGATTCCCCACGATTTAACGGTTTAGAATTTGCTAAATGTAACGTATATCATGTCCATGGTCATACAAGCGGAGAGTAATATCTCTTCTGGGAAGTGCACGGTGCAATGGTGTACAATATGTAAGGGTGACAATGTAGCACGGAAGTGTTCAAAAAGGTATGTTTATATAACAACACACCATATATCGCGTGCCCATTTTTTCCGTAGTCAATTATAGCTTCTATTGTTCGCTTTATGGATCTGGCACAAAAATATGCCGAAAGAGCAGTTTTTCAGAGGAAAATACTCCAAACAGTGTTCATTTAAAAGATCGAATTCAAATGACTAATCCTTTTTGACCTCTCACGCTACCATTGTGCAACTCCACCTGTGTGCAACGTATCGTCCAATCAGTAGGGAACGTGGACGTGGTGCTCGAATTATCGTCTGAACAAGACAAAATACAGGTTCGACCACTCGATCAACGGTAACAATAACGGTAACGGCACAAAAATCGTGCAGTGCACAGTAAAAATCGTCCAAAACAGGCATCTATTAGTCAACAATCTGCATTTTCAAAGAATAGACTGAAATAATTTCTATACATATGACTAGAGATAGGTACACGATACCTGGGCGATTGAGCTTCATCTGGATTCTTGTGATTTGTGCGAAGACTAATGTGGAAAGGATGGCAGTAAATACATCATATATCTAGCAAAATTAATGAACTTATCTAATCGTTGTATAACTTAAAGCATACTGTTAGGTTTTTGTTTCATAATACTTGGTAAAATCAAATGGTCTACTTACACTATATTCAGTTTAAAAACTGAAAGTAGAGTGCATAGGAGCATGTATCATTAAAAAGAACGCACCAAAGCTGATTCATATCAGTCTTTATTTGTGTATATGGATTAAATGTCATATGAACACATAATTATGATGACCCGTTCCTATTAACATTTAAATATGTTTTAATATTGCCTAAAGTAAAATAATAATAATAATATATCCTCACGCCTTCCCACAAGGGTCCCCGAAAGGGGTAGGCATAGGTAATACCCACACACCCACTTTCCGCCAGAGGTATATTAGGTGCCAACGTGACAGATGGCGAGTCCATCGCCGTTACTCAAGCACGACTATACATACGCCTTTGAATTTCTTCTTAGACGTATGCAGGTTTCCTCTCGATGTTTTCCTTCACCGTAAAGCTCGTGGTGTGACTAATCATTGTACTTAAGTTCAGAAAAACTCATTGGTACAGTTGGGATTCGAACTTGCGACCTTTGCGTCACAGGCAACTGCTCGAACCACTCGGCCACCACGAAGGTATTGCATTTACCTAAATAGTTTTTGTTGTTAAACAAAAAACATATCACAAAGATACGGAAACAACATGATGGCCGCGCAAATCGAGGTCAAAGATTTTTATTTTATTCATATAAGATCTAACTAGCAAAAGTCAAGAATAGCAATAAAATAGTAACTATAGGCCACAAGTCATTGTGCGTGTGTCTGTCTTAGCGGAAACGTTACATACCAAAAATAGACTAGCCAGGGTCTCGCGTCTTCCGCGTGGTATGATATTGCAACAGGAACAAGGAAATGGCACGGATCTACCTATCAGTCAACCTGTTCCTTATATCAACCCAGGATAGGCAGGACAATGACATCAGTGTTTAAAGGAAGACACACTGCGTCATCAAGTGACAATGACGCGGCAACAATCGCACGCACGGTAAGATGGCCGCCCCATCGTCAGCTGATTGCGCTCACGCAGCGCAGCTGTAGTCCGACATGAGACATAAGTGCCACTCTCACGCGTGTCTTGCTATATCGCTCTCTCTTTCATTCGCAGCCACAAGGCACAATGGACGCGCTCAGTCATTGTTTGAAACACAATTGCTGTACCACAACACACTGCCAATAGAAATAGTTATTTGCAGTTTGCGCATAAGAAGTACAACAGGTATTTTTTGGTTCTAGTTTACTTATAAAAATATCTGGTTTTATTGAAAGCTGGCTTATGTTGCACAATAACACATATAAGAAAGGTTCTCAACCACATAAGACTGACAAAAACAAGTATCCATTTAGAGCTCGAACATCTCGTAATAGAGTAATACCTGATGGAAGGTTCGAGGCAGATAACAATCAATCATCCGATCTACGCAGTAACTCAACATGAGAACTCTTCAAGCACCTCATTATGTTTTTTGCCAAACAGTTCTTTTTATTCACAAGAAAACATCTGGTATATGCCTGCTGCTAAATCTCAGACAAATATAACAACGCTACATACATAACGATAAGCCTAAAACGTAATCCGTAAAAATTAATAAGACAAAGAAATATTTACTCCAAATTAGTCAAAGACCTGCATATGATGAACATTAGTATTACGCTAGACCACTGTGATTAACTTATTGCATACGAAATTAATTAATTTTAATTTATGACAAATTCTTTCTTTCTAAATCTTTGTTCAAAGACGTTTATTCGAACATGCCAAAATTCGAAAACGATTTATGCCCTACGACCAAATCTCTCTGTTATATACTTATAAACGTTAGTTAAATAGTATTTAACAGAGGGTATACAAATACTGCCATCATCAAATTATCCAAATGGGAAAGAAGATCCTATTACTTTTGCATCATTCATATTAATTTAACTTATGTGATGACCGTCACATACCCATATATAAAATGAAAAAATACTCTCAGAATTTAGTAATTAAATAAACCAATGAAGACATCATTGTTGTTGATTTCACAATTAATGCATTTAGTATTAAACTTATAAACAGTACCCAAATAAATAGCATGAAAGTTATAAACACGTGAGGACATTGACCTTCTGACACGAAGGTCGGGGCGGCGGCGGCCTTCAAACAGCCTCGTCTAGGCGACGCAGGCTCCACTCGGACACATCTCGAAACACAGACACTGACAGAAAACATACACATTATAGGATTACCTTCGAGTGGCAACTCGGGCCCATAGCTACGTTCAACTACACTCAACAGTGGTCGAGCACGCAAAATCGACACAAACACCACCGAATCTTATGATCATCGACCATTGCATATGGCTACTAATTCACACTATAATCTTATCAATTATGATGCACTAGTCGCACCAGTTAATTAACGGAACTGTGTATGTGGGGCGATCTAGTCGGCCTCGTGGTCGAGCTCCGACGCGCGCGGTGTGTTGGCGAGAACTGAGCGAGCAGTCCGCAGAGCACACGAACCACTCGACGGGCTGCAACTATTCGCGTCATTCCATTCTACACGCGTACGCACTCACCAATACAAACAAGCCACTGGTTGGCGCTGATAAACACATGTTCGCCTCGGCCAGCCATCCCGACATCACACAACGCGGCGCACTTTTAACCATACCACCGGCCCCACCGGTACATTCGCATAACTCGCTCACCAACACCATTATCCCCTCACGCCGTCACCATACCAACACATACATATTTTCCGGCCAAATCCTGCATCTGGGTTAATCCGTTCTTTATATATATATATATATCCTCACGCCTTCTCACAAGGATCCCCGAAGGGGTAGGCAGAGGTGTATAGGTAATACCCACACACCCAGTTTCCGCCAGAGATATATTAGGTGCCAACGTTCTTTAAATGGGAAAAAACATACTAGGGTGTACCCATGACTCACGATGTCGTGAACTGTAGTGAATCATCGTCAATCAGCACTTTCCTAAATGTGATACTATATATTATTTTTATTTAACACATTGTTGATAAAATATTGTGTTTAATAAAGTGGCCACCCGAAGCAGAAATTAGCAATGTCAACATTTGGTGTAAAATAAACACTGGGCTCGGTAAGTTTTCAATAAATCACATGTCTGTAACCAACAACCAATAACTTATAAAAAAATTGTTGGCATTATGGTATTAAACTGTTTTATTAATATGATATGATGGACAAAGAACAGGACTGGCCGTGAAGCAGCTGACGCCTAACGAGACTATACGACACGCAAGAGTTGACTTTGTAAAACTCGTAACTAGAACAAACTTATTTTTAGGCTATCGAAATGAAGAAAAGATTTGAGCAGCAGCTGTTGTACATTATTTTCATCAAGTGTAGTGCAATATATATGTCAATAGGCAGCCATACGTTGTTAATGCAATATACATACATGCATATAAAAAACCATTTTGTCCACAAACTTATATATATATTTTTAATAATACATCACTTTCCGCCTGAGATATATTTTTAGATGCCAACGTGACTGATGGCTAGTCCATCGCCGTTACTCAAGCACGACTATACATACGCCTTTCAATTGCTTCTCAGACGTATACAGGTTTTCTCTCGATGTTTTCCTTCACCGTAAAGCTCGCGGTGTGACTAATCCCTGTACTTAAGTTTGAAAAACTCATTGCTCGGTCGGGATTCAAAATTGCGATCTTTGTTTCGCAGGTAAATCATATCTGTAACATTCATTTCATTACACGATCGATGTCTGTTACTTCGAGTTAAATGCTACGTATTTCAACAGATGCATCAGGGCTAAAAACTAATCGATGCGATATTATTGAACAGAGGAAGATAGACCCTGAAGTAGATAAGTACAATGTACCCAAAACGAAAGTGAAAGCACCAATAAAGATCAATATTTGAATGTCGACGGACGTTCAACCTGAGTAAAACCAAATTAAGATAGGAGTACGCACGGAGTATGGTCGT